>QTSX02005142.1:0-184809 GCA_014839935.2 Entomophthora muscae
AAAAATTAAAAAATAACTAAAAGTTTGCTGAAGCATTTTTTTAGAAACAAGCCAGCTTACAAAAAGAACTAGCAAAAATTTATAAAGATATTGAAAAGAAACGGGTGGATACTTAACTGAAATAAAATATTCTCTCTTAAAAACAAAAAAGAATTATATGAAAGCATGAAAATAAAAAATGAGATTAAATACAGTAGTTTTCAAAGCTATGGCGCTAAGCAAAATCAACTTGGATTTAAACAAAATAGGAAACCAAATAATTTATACTGATTAACAATAGATTTGGCTACACTTCTATTTTGTTTAAATCTGAGTTTATTTTGCTTAGCACCACAGCTTTTAAAACTACTATATTAATTCTAACTTTTTATAAGATAATACCAAAATATATACAGTAGTTTCAAACCTGTTGAGATAAATGTAAAATCTCAGTCTAAAAACAAAATCAAAAATTAAGGAATTTATATTAAATAGCAATAGATTTGGATCCACTTTGATTTTGTTTTTAAACTGAGTTGTATACGTTTTTAGACTGAGACTTTTTGTTTATCTCAACAGGTTTGAAAACTACTTTTATAAAAAGCAAAAGAAAACTGACATGTGTAATATTTGTATTTTTAAACATCTTTAGAAAAAATAAAAGAAGAATGCAAAAGCAAAAATTTACCAGTGTCAGAATCTAAAATAATGGTTTAAAATCTATTAATCAGCACAAATACTTTTATGTTCACCAAAATAGAGAATTTGAAAAAGATATTAATGAATTAGATGCTGAATCTTGTGCTATAGTCATAGGATATAAGGAGAATTTAAAGGTTGGTGGTGGCCCAATTAAAACTAATAACTGTTTTTATTCTAAAAAGCCTATTTCTTTATTAGGATTTGCATTGGTATTTAAAAAATAATAAAGTTTAATATGAATACCCTGATTTTTTATCTCAAATATTGTCTCATGATTGATTGTTTGTTTTTAGGTGCATGTCTAATAAGCCTTCTTAAATCAGATAAGTTTAATATATTTTGATGTCTTTTTAAATAGATAATATAATAATTTAGGATATAAAATGGTTTTCATTATCAGGTCATACTTTGATATTTTTAAAGGGTCAATTAAATAAATAGATCTTTAGAATATCATGGAAAAAACTGTTGATGATCACTTTGGTGAGATATAAAAAGCATTAAAAGAGAAAGAAAATCATCTTTATATTAGTAATATAAACGTTCTTAAACATATTTTTGAGCAAGAAGAATTTTTTTATATAATTCAGTGCTATCAGGATCAAATATTTCTCAAAAGTCAATCATTTATATTTATCAAAGAAAAGTTAGGCCCATAAAAAGAGAGCTTTAAGTCAAAAACTGCACATTAATCTTTCATATTTGATGAAAGATGAGAAGTTTTACACTTGACCTTTAAAATTCAAAAGTTTATCAGAATATTCTGAGATAACTTACCATTTAAATTATGTGATGATACCAGAGGAACAAAAAGATTAGAAGATGCTTGTAGTGTATTAGAGCAAGTTCATAAATTAGGGTGGCTTACTAGAGGGTGTATTTCAAACAGAGTTATTAGTCTTTCAAAAACAACAACCTTTTTTCTGAAACAAACTAAGAATATTTATGATGAGCCAAAGATAGGGTAAAAGCATTTACAACTTTGGGGCTGCTATTACTCTCCCATGCAACTCATCATAGATATTTATAGTTTTTAGTAGCACTTGAGATTTTTTCAGTAATATTATAAGTAGTAATTTTCAATTCTAAAATTGATGATTATTTTCAAAAACATCATCTAAGCAAATATCAATTAAAACTTTGGGATTGATTGTATTTTAACATATCTGAATAATTTAAATGTGAATAATGTAATGAAGTTATAATATATCAATCTGGCGCTTAGGCATAACAAGAAAATAATGACCCATATGTACACCAAAGGACAACTCAAGCAATTTATTTGTGATTCCATGTATTTTGTACTGAATTTTGATCATCTTTGCTCGTTGCTTGGGTTGTTCATTGCTGTGTTGAGCCATTTTGCCCATCAACACACAAAATCCATGCCAACAGTGTGTATGTTTTACGCTGATACTTGTATTTCACTTAAATCTGAGTTATTTTTACTTTACACCATAGCTGTGAAAACTACTGTAAAAGCACACTGGGTAACTCATATAGTCTATTGGAGTTAAATATACTCTATAAAATAAGCCTATTATAAATATCAATTTGCTATTAGAAGGATGGTTATTTTTAATATAAGCTTTTTGCCAGCTAATGTATGATATACTAATTTATACAAGCTATCATAAAATGATAAATCATGGATAGAGTAGATAATCTAATCACCCCCTTCTTGCTCGTGTTGAGAATGTTAAAGGGAATGTACATTGGAAAATGGTGAATTTGAATCTGGATTCCCCTTCAGTAAACCAATTTTGATAAACGAAACTAATACGTAGGCATATCGCGTTAAAGTGAAATTGAAATCAGATTGAAGCAGCAGTCATTAAGCCGAGTTATTATGCCACAAAATTAATAACAACTATTCTATAACTCAATCTGTTCACATCAACCACCCGCAACATATTCCTTGATTTAAGCATGGAAATCATTCATTTTATAGCTTGGAAGACCTTGAAGCTCATTTATAAAGTTAATATATTGTATCGTAAAGCTATCGACTGGAGCTGGGTCTCTTCGAGATGCCTTACGCTCAAATGTTTCGCAAAGATAGTTCCCAAGGAAACCGGCTTTGTTAAACTTCCGAGACATCTTGCTGTCATTTTTCTTCCTAATTGCTTCAAGCCTGAAGAGTTTGAACCCCTGTTTGATAATCTTGTGAGATGGTGCCTCATATTTAAAATAGGCTACCTCACATTGTACTGGCCCGATCTTTGTGAAACTTTTGAGCTGGGTGACTTCCTATCGACCAAGGTGGAGTCGCACAAATTTGTGGCTGCTGACAATAAACCAGCTGATTCTGGTTTCCGTTCTTTCCGTCTTGATCAAAAGACTTCCACCTTAACTGCTATCACTCCTTTTGGACAAGGTATTTTTGGCTTGTTTTATTCGAAACTTCATTAACTTCTTCCAAGTCCTACGAATTAAACTCAGAAGTAAAAATACTTGGTCTGAAGAATTTCAATGGGCTGCGCAAAGCTTCAATAGCAAGGTGGACGGTCCGGGAAAAGAGGAAACCTACAAAAAGCTATGCCATGAACTGAAAAGTATGTTTATTATTTTGGAAAAAAAATTGCTTAATATTTAACTCCTTGAGGTTTTATCTAATATACTCCAGTCTAGTTTATAACTTATTCTTCTTTATTTTAACCATTTACAGATAGTCCTTTTCCTGAAGCAAACTTGATCATCACGCCAGGAAGCCCCATGCAACTGTACGGCTTTCCGCCAATGCAGTTAAGGATCGCAGAATTCTAGTAAGTTTTTGCCAAAAAAGCATCATTGACTTTTTTAGCCAGAACCCGTTTCCACATCGCCTCATGTTCTCTACTTTTTTAGAAGCACTACAGCATTACTCTAAAACCCAGCAACGGAATGGAAAATAGTACTTGTTGTACGTAACATAGACATTTCCTTGTGAACCCTCTTGAAAACTTAAACCTGTTACACCAAACCCTCCTCAAGCTAGATACTTCATGAGACAGAATTCATCCATATCTCTCAAACTGGTCAGTTTTTAAAGGCTGGTTTGAACCATACTTTGCAAATATTTAGAGGAAACACAAATTCACAACCTCCTAATAGCCGGATTCTCATTCAGGGCAATCTAAATTTCAATAATATTACTTATACTTTTGACTCGATATTTTATAGTTCAAGATGCTCCGCTGAGTTGATACATGATTACATTTCTTGCAGTTGTGATCTATAAATCCTTTTTCTTTAATAAACTCATGCAATTCCTTTTCAACACAGATTCAAATTAAATAGGTTTGCAAGTTTTAAAGCTTTCCCACGCCTTCTAATGAGTAGTTTGTGGGGTATGCCTATGTTAATGAAACGGTTAGTTTTTTATTTTCGGTATGTCCAAGGTCCTTTTGGCTTGCGCCACTTGATGACATTAGACCCAGCAATTCAAGTTTAGTAGTTAGTTCTACGCGCTGTAAAGCTTAGAGCATGGCTATAATTAAGCTGTGAAGCAGGGGGAAATAGCAAAACTTTATTACAGCTACATCTAAATGATACTAAGCTCAATCTATCCATTTTAAACCAATTAGGGCAGCTACATCCTACATTTCTTCATCCTGTGAGTATAAATTAGAGTCACATGTTGTAACATCTACGATTACTCCCTTTCAGGAAATCATTTCCCCAAGACTCAACCCAACTATCAAATAATTGGTGGCACTCCTACCACATTATCAAGTTGTAGAGAGATCAAACAATTTGAATCCTAAGAGTAACATTACCTGGACAAGCCCCATGACTGCCATGACATACATAGACAATATGTGGCTTCCCACGATGCTTATGACATTATATCTTCATACCAAATAAAGTATCATTCTCTTCTTAATTTTCCCCTTTACTCGTTTATTATACTTCCCAGAAGTATATACTCAACAGTGGTAGCACAGGTAGGTTATCCACACCTATGCAACTTAAAGAAAAATTCCTCTAAAGAAAAGAACCCAGCAGATAGCACTCCCCGCCGGCTGGAGAAGATATGAGAAGGTCAAGGTGTCCCCACAGGATACACTGTCTTCAACCATATCCTCGTACTCACATAGCAACACAATTTCCTCAGAACGCAAGAAGTCCTGAACCCCCCTCCAGTACATGCCATATTTGAAATACTCAACATCATATTTCAACACCTCTGTTCAGCAGAAATTGGAACATTCTTGGGACTATACTGTGAAAATTCCAATTTCTGGATTCAAAGCACACAAAACAAGTTTACACAAGTTGACTATCCACGAAGACTGTGGGCCAACAAAATCACCCTACAAGTCACTGGGGCTGCCTTCAAATTTGTGAGCAACTGGTTTGAACAACACCCCAACCATAACAAAGACTGGGGCATGTTCAATAAAGCTTTCTTGGAAAATTTTGACATAAAAAATTCTGATGTAGTGATTATGACAGAACTCAGAACCTTCAAAATGACGATAACTATTGAAGAATATATCACAACATATGAAGATATCTGTGACCAAGCTCCTGACAGCATTGACTTTGGCAAAGCTGGACCACACTTGGACCTCTACAATGATCTCCTCACACATACTAGACGCCAGTTTGATATGAGTCAATGCAATAATCTCCAAGAAGTATTCTTGAAAGGAAAAGGGCTGCTCAAAAATATGATGATCTACATGCAACCAACAAACAAAAGGAGAGTCTCTCAGCAAAGAAGGATACTCGCCCAAACAAAAAAGCCAACCAATCTAATAACCCTCACCCTCAAGGCAGAAATTGTGCAACTCAGGCAAATCAGATGAGTACTTACAATGCACCCAAGGAGAAAAAAGCTCAGGGGAGTGCTTAGGCGAGCCATCCTCCCCCACTTTACAAGACTTGTATAGGAATCAAGACATGTACTCAACGGCAACCGCCAGAATTAACTCATTCCACAAGTCAACTTACTATATGTTGATAATCAGAATTAAAAATACTTTAATGTCAAAAGCATTGAAAAGTCAGAATTAAGTTTTGACTCATGCAGACTACTAAATGTTGACACTTTTTTAATAAGCAGAAACCTGTTTCCTGAACATTTTACTTAATAAAAATTAAGCTTCAAGATACTTTTTAGGGTAATGTGACAACATAGATTGTAAAAAGTCCATAAAAAATTATACATGAATATTAAAAAAATTCATAAAAATACACTTTTATTTTATTTTACTATGAAATTAGCTATCTTTACAATAATAAATTTTTTCCCACTTATAAAAACAAAAAAATAATATACAAAAAGATACTACATAAAATTTCACGTATTATAGCAAAATATGGCAATCAGAAACAGGAATATAAAGTTTTTTATTTTAAAAACTACAAAAAACATATAATTTACTAGTAAAATACCAATATAGGCCATGTAATACAGTCTAAAGCATCAAACTATCAATAGAAAATCAATGATTTTATAAAAAAAGTACCATAAATTATTAATGAGTTATTTAGAATAACTATTTATTTAAAAAAATTATACTTAATATATTAGAACTATATAAAAAATTAGGCAATACTCAATAAATTTAATGAAAAGCTAGACTGTAACAACCTGGTTGCCATTAAGAACTGTGGCCATCTTCTTGATGTATTCTCCAATCTCTGAAAGCTTATATTTGGCCTTGACAACTTCCTAGATCTTCTCTTGATACTGTTTCTCTTTGGTGGTTCTCTTCTTCTTAGATGGGTGGTTCTCAATATCTCTGATGGATGCAGCAGTCTTCCCCTGTTGGACTTTGAGGTGCTTGTGGAAGGTGTTGTATCTGGGCTTGATTCCAAAGGAGGACTTGGTATGCTTATGCCAGCCCTCCAAAGATGAAGTAGTTTTCATCTCATCCTTAAGAACTGCCTGATAGCAGTTCCAGTTGGCTTTGGCTCTGGGCTTGTTCCAGCGCTTAGTGACCTTACGTCCAATCCACTGTGGTTCATAATATTCAATGAAAGGGTAGAAGGCACCATCATGTTTCTTGGCATATGAATCCTGGCATAGGAGCTCAAAGGCTTGTCCAGCATGCTCTGGCTTTACAAAGGCTAGTGCTACAAACTGCTGAATTAAGAACTTGCACTTTCCTGATGTATCTAGACGGTGGAGCTTGCTGAACTCAGGTAGACCCTTTAGTTGCCTGTTGACAGCCTGTCAATAATGGAAAAAACACCCCTGCACCTCTCCATCAAAGGTATTTACAAAAGCGTTATACTGGGAAGTTTCATAGTCCATGATTATAGTTGAGGGGCCAAGTGCTTTATCTTGAGCTTCTTTTTCTGCAGCAAGGGTGGCTTCATCCTTTCCATCATTATCTGGATTGGCTCTAGTGTTATGCCAGGGGGACTCTTTCTATTACTGGGTAGGGCTTTGATGCCCTCCTGAAGGATTTTAAAGGCCATTGTGTAGATCTCTTCTGTTGCCCCAGGAAGCAGAAAGTAGGCAAATGAGAGCACCTTGCCTTCGATGAGGGAATGTACAACCCACAGTTGGTAAAAAAAGGCAGGGGCATACTGCAAAGGTACCATCACATAACCAGGTCTCTGAATCCCTCAACTGATCCAGGTTCTGTTGTGTAGCATAGCATATAATTCTTGCCTCTGCTGTAGTATCATCATCATGTAAAAGGAATACCTCATCACCATTGAACATCTTTAACTCCTCTGTCAAGACTAACTCTCCTTGAACCATGGCTGATTTCTTATGGGGGACTAGGTCACGGCGTTTGTCACATATGTACTTCACTAACTGGTTGCAGTCAGGGATGAGCTTCAGGTTATCATTACTTAGGTGTGTGGTGGCCTTAACTGCCAGATAAGAAGCCTTGACATCTTTGGAGACTGGGACCATTTGGTAGAGGTACCACTTTAGAAGCTTTTCAATAAGATTTATTGGAGCATTGCATGTGTGCTCTCCTTTTTCATTAGTGACTTTATCCCATTCTTCTGTGTTGATTCTGGCAGCACAGCTTCTATCTTCACATACATAATGCTTGCTTCTTCCTGCTCTCTTCTGATTGTTGCAATTAAAAACATAGCCATCACATACTAAACTTGCACCTCCTTTGACAGACATTAGAGGGAAAATCTGAGGGATCTTCTTTGGAAGCTTAAACTCTCCTTTGATATTACATATATTGTGAACCTTTAGGGGATCCCATGGGCCAATCAGCTCTTGATGATAGTCAGACAGGTAATCATCAGGATCTTCTTTATTGATACTTGATGAGGAGGATGGAGGTGCAGATTTGTTGGGCGGTGGAGGGGAATTATCTGGAGTTGGATTCTTGCGCTTTCTGAACTAGGATGAGCTTGATTCCTTGGGACTTGATTCCTTTGAGCTTGATTCATCTGGGCTTGGCTGGGGTTCTGGACTCTTGGGTATCTTCTTTCTTCCTTGCTTGTTTAGTGAAACCTCATCTCCTTCTGATTGGTACCAGCTTGGAGAAGAGGAGGGGCAGGGGAGGGCTCTTTGCTTTCAGGGTCTGGGGTCTTCTCCTTTGTCTTCTGTTTTGTTGAGGGCACTTTGGCTGGTTTTTTGTTGGGGTAGGGACTTTGGGCCTTTCCAGAGGCTTTGGGTACTTTCTTGTTTGACTTGGGGTTATTTTGTGGCTTCTTGGAAGATTTGTCTTACAATAATTAGAGTAGAGTTCATAAAGTAATAATAATTATGTGAGACATGAATATAATTAAATAATAATCACTTGTTTTAAATTTTATTATTAAGTAAATAGTTTATAGAAGTATAGAAAGTAATTTTAGAGCTAGTTTATTATTAAAGAATAGAGAAAACCCATGTTTAAATAAAAAGTTAACATTCTGGTAGTCACAGTAGTCAAAAATATTTAATTTAGTTTGTCAGCATAAAAAACGCTTTAATTTTGACGTCGGCATACTGACAGTCAGCATTAAAGTGGAAAAACACTATGTAAATCACTTATAAAGCTTGGTTAATATTTTCTGGAGTTGGTTTTTTAAGGCCAAAACTGATTATTTTTAAATTTTAAAAAATTAAAGATTTGTATATGTAACTTATGAAAACTAAATGATAGGGGTTGTAGAGGGAAGTCTGAAGTACAGCCCTGGCTACTTTGACCTGAATTATCATACCATTGTATGTGTGCTTTTTGTTAAGTGGCAGTGTTTTACTAATAAATAAGTGAAGGTGTCAACATTCAGGCAGTCAGCGTTCTTTTATAGCAACTCTCCTATTAAATCTCGCTTAAATTATGTCACTTTGTTTGCTTAGCCAAACCCCTTTATTGCAATTTAGGCAACGCGTTGATTTGACACAAAGTTGACATTATAATTACATATATAAATTCTAGTTTTAACATATGTGTGTTGGCTTAAGTGGACTTCCGGAAATAAGCTATAGTTTATCCAGTGAGTTTAAAATAACAGTAAATATCTAAATAATACAAAGAATGCTCTGAAAGTTGACATATGTCTTTGTTCAATGCTTATCTTAATATATATTTAATAAAAACAGTAGTATAAAATATAAAAAGTAGTTATTTTTAGAATATTGTGTATTTTATTAAGAAATTTAGGATTCTTATTTGGGGTCAACATCCAGATATTACTTACTGTAGTCAACCTTAATGTAAAAGTACAAAGAAACTTACATTTTCATAGTAAATTATATTAGGTTTTTGGCTTAAAATTAAGCCTTTGTTTAAATGGTGTCGACATTATGTCTGTTCCTTTTTAATTTTGCAATTATGACTTAATAATTCACTATGAAAAATAGCTTAGTTTTGGAAATGCCCAATTCCGGCGGATAAATACCAAAATAATGTCAACTTGCGGAATGAGTTAATTCTGGCGGTTGCCGTACTCAACCACCATGATCCAAGTGTCCTCCAGCAGTCCTATATTGTTTGCTGCCCAAACTAAAAATAAACCTCTTGCTTATTCTTGCTTTTTTTTGCAGATACCAAGGCACAGCATTATAGAATACTGGAGCAGATTATTTCCTTGTTGATAAGAAATTTGCCAACCTCATGAAACTGCCTACCACCAATAGCAACTCAAAAGAGTTATCATGACGGACAACATAAGCACCCCAGTCAGTAAGAAGACAATGACTTTTCATGAACAGATAAGAAATGTAAAAACTAATTTTAGTGGTCCCATTATTTCACTTTCTAATTACAACATAGCGCTTGGTCTAGATTGGATGAGGAAGACAAAACCCCACATTGACTGAGACAGTGCCACTCTCACTATACAACAAGGAGAAGTACAGCGCCATGTATATCTAGATCATCTTGACATCATCATGAGAGATCACGTGTTTGTAAAGATCACTGAAACATAAGAGGAAAAGGGCTCCAGTAAAATTGACTGGAATACCTGCACGTACAAGGTTATCTACTTTAAAAATAAGAAAACTCAATGTGAAGAGGACCACATCCAAGACCAGCTAGTTAACAAGTTTCCCGCTGTCTTCCAAGAAACACTGCCATGATTACTTTCTGAATGTGGCATACAACACAAAATCAACCTCAAAGGGAGTGTACCTAAAGCACGACTTATCTACTGCCTCACACCAGAGGAAGACGATACCCTAAAAGCTTACCTTGACAAAGCACTTGAAAAGGGGCTTGTATGACCATCAAAGTCACCTTTTGATGCTGCTGTCTTCTTTGTAGCAAAAAAAGATGGAGGACTCCACTTGGTCACCAACTACAGAGCGCTCAACAAGGTCACAATTAAGAACAGTTATCCCCTGCCCCTAATTAACAACCTTTTTGACGCCCTGGGGGGTCCCAAATCTTTACAAAAATTGATTTGACAGTAGGTTACCACTAAATTTGAGTGAAACCTGAAGACATTCCAAAGACTGCATTTAAAACAAAATACTGATTCTTCAAATATGTTGTTCTCAACTTTGGCATGAAAAATGCTCCCAGCACCTTTGTGATCTTCATGAACAAAGTTTTCAAGGAACACATCAGAAAATGGGCAATTATCTACCTGGACAACATCATTGTCTATAGCCCAACCTGGAACAACACTGGCAAGACGTCTGCATGTGTCACAGTAGGTTTCAAAATGCCAGGTATTGTCCGTCCAAGTAAGAAGGCACGGAAGGCCAGAAAACCTATATCAAAATTGACCAAGTTAACGGATTTAAACCAAACAGTTGATCAAAAATGGGTCACAGCTGCTCCAGTTTGCCAGCTGAAACCAGCTCCCCCTTGTAAACTGACGTTGATAAATCAACGTAATATGAGGGTCACCCAATATAAGCTCATTAATCAACATGGTTGTCAGAAACTGGTCACGCAAGGGTTCTTTGCAACCTGGACTAGATACTTACTTGAAGATGCCAAAGGAATAGGATATCAAGACTCAGGTGGTATTGCTTAGTCAATTTTTCTGGTATATATTGAATAATTTTCCCTGGTTCAACTCTAAGAATTGAGTCCTTCTAAATTTACTCAATAAAAATCAATTATCCCAAGTTCTAATTTTAAATTTTAAAAATGCATCCTGTGCTTGGGTTGTTGTGGTATATCCTGTACAATCTGATTCTGAACAGAATTATTTCAGGAAGATGGGGCCCAGCATCTGGAACTTTGTTGTGGGCGCCGCAAAATGTTAATTTCATGCCAGCCAATTTTGTAGCTCCTCCCCCCATTCTGGAAAATGAAAATTGTGTCACTTCTCAATGCCCAGAGTTCTACGCTGAAGATGCATTGATGCTTTCCCAGGTCATTTATCTTGGTTTACTCTGGTTAGGATTGATTGTTCTACTTAATCCTGGAGTTTCAATTGGAAATTTCACAAAAAGATATTTAAAGCCGCGTTGGTGGTTAATCATCAATTCTATGTGGATTTGGGTGGTAATTCCCCATCATTTAGAAACGGCTTCATATTATCCAGTGATTTACGTCACATTACTCAACTCTTCTACGTCTGAGATTTTGGAAGCAGTTTGTCATCAATTTGTGTTTCTTTTCTCCTGCTCCGTCAAGATATCTGTGTTTACCATGTTTATTTGTATCAGTTCATTTCTGAGTTTTCAGTTTGGGCTTTTTTTAATTTATGGTTTCCATCTCTGGTTGCAGTTGTAGAAACTGGATCCTCTGTTTCCTATTTCTGCCGTGTCATGTCATTTTGGCGCCTGGATTATTTTCCTGCCCCATCTTCTGATGAAATTTTGCGTGAAGTTTTGTCAGCATTATCATTTTATTCTGGCTCTAGCCTTAGTCACAAATCCCAAGTTTACCATGTGATGACAAAGGTTTCCAAAGATGCTTGGAAATGGTTGCTGTCCACGGTGGAGCGCAATCCACGTGTTTTAACTGAGAGTGCATCTCTATACCCTTTGTTAAAAAATTTGTGTGTATCTATTGAGGAGCTCAAAGTATATTGTAAGCTGTACACCTTCCATCAGGGTACAACTCCACTTTTGGTATTCCTTCCTCAGTTTCTTACCTACTGCCGTACAATTGATGTTCCTGAGGTGAACAAACTCTCAGCGTTGTGGTTAGCAGTTGACCAGACTTCCCAGGATTTGGCGGTTTGGGATTCCCCGCTAACCACAACTGAGGCCCTGGTAAGGCAAATTCTTTCTCTGGTCTCAAATCTGTCTACTTCCAAACAAGGTACATTGGTAATTAAGGATAAACCTGTTGCGCGCTCTTGGTTTTCTGGTCCTTGCTCCTCAGTAGTTCCTTCCAACCAAAGCCAAGATTGTTTTCTCCCTAGCTTGTCTCAGCTACAATTGGTGGTGGTGAACAAACCCAGTGATGCAAAGGAGGTCCCTGTAGTGTCTGTTCCTGATAGTTCTTTGGAAATTCTTCAGCACACTGTACCTGCAAAATCTTCTGTTATTACGTCCAAAGAGTTGCCCCTCGTTCCCATTGATTGTGATAACCCCGTTCTTCCAGCTGCCGTTCAAGAAATGATTGAGTGTTACTTCCAGGAGCATCCTGCTTCCTTAGCTGCAGTCTGTACTGCCAATGAAAAACAAGACCCTGCCAAGATTGCTACCTTTGCTGAAAATAAATCCACTTCTGGTTACTTCTTGTTTCATGGTAGCATTGATAATGGTCAGACTATCTATCAGCCAGCCATCTTGTTAGATACAGGTGCTTCCAAAAATTTCATGAGCGTGGAGACTGCCAACTTGCTACAACTCAAGTACCATCTGGGGATGCTTGTTAGGGGTGGAAATTGTCAAATGTTTCCCTCTTTCCAGCTGAAGAAGCCAGTTACTTTTGTAGTTGCAGGTCAGTCTTTTACTGCGAGGTTTTCTGTTTGCCCTACCCTTATGTATCCTATCATTTTGGGAGTGAGTTAGTGGAGAGATCATAATGTATTGACCTTACTGGGAAAAAATGAGCTACAGGTGGAACACTCCTTGGGTATAACTATTTGTATTCTGCTGTTAGATATGTCTGAATCTGAGCAATCATCACAGACCATACAATTGTTTCCTGTCCCTGTCCCCGTAAGTTTGGATTTACCAGCATGTTTGCAACCCTGGTCCGCAGCATTTGACGCCACCAGAGGCAAAGTCCTTCCCAAGCACACTCAGTTTGACTTTGACTTTAAGGTCACTGTTGATCTGATCAGAATGGTGTCTCCTATTTACCCTTTAACCTTGAAGGAAGATGCATGTTTGGAAGAGTGGACTCGTGAAATGTTGGCAAAAGGCTACATTTTTAAGAAGGCTTTGTCAATCTTCTCTCTGCTATTATTTTTTCAGAAGTCTGATGGGTCCCTTTGTCCTTGTGTCAACTACAGGAATTTGAATAACATTACAATTCCGGATTCTTATCCTTTACCTCTCAAAGCACAGATCTCTAGGTGCGTTGAGAAGGCCAAGGTATTCTCAAAACTTGATCTGTTGAATGCTTTCAATCAAGTCAGGATTGCAGAAGGAATGAAATGGTTAACAGCATTCAGAACTAAGAAGGGTATCTTCCAGTTCTGCATAATGCCTTTTGGATTGAAGAATGCCCTGGCTTGCTTTCAGCATTTAATTGATTCAGCCCTGGGAGATCTCCTAGGTGTTTGTGCCATCACTAATATGGATGACATCTTGGTGTTTTCTCCGGATGAGGAGTCCCATAAGGCTCACTTATCAGCAGTTGTAGAGCGCATTCTCCAAGCAAACTTGATCATCAAAAGGAGTAAGTGTGAATTCTTTAAACGTAAGGTTACCTTTCTGGGTAATATTATCTTTGAGAATGGCCACACTGTTGCCCCTGACAAGGAAGCTGTGGTTTGAGAGTATGCTACACCTGTGACAGTATCCCAACTTTGTATTTTCCTGGGTACATGTACGTTCTTGAAGAAATTCACTCCCCACTTGTCTGAGGTGGCCGCCCCTTTATATTTGGCTAGTGGAAAGACAACTTTGGTCTGGACGCCTGAGTGTGCAAGTGCCTTCTCAGCAGTCAAGGCTCTTTTGTTGTCCTCCCCAGTGCTAAGACATGTGGATCCTGAGCTTCCTTTAGTGGTTTCTACCAATGCATCCAAATACGCTGTGGCTGGTGTGCTGTTGCAGACGGCTAGTGACGGGATCAAGAGACCTGTAGGGTATTTCTCCCGGAAGATGGAAGCTCAAGAACACAACTACATGATTTATGACAAGGAATTGTTAGCTGTTGTGGAATTGTTAAAGCACTGGCATTACCATCTCATGTTGGCATGTCATTCATTTGTAGTAAGAACTGACCACAAAGCTCTTCTATATTATCAACAATCCAGAGTTTTTTCAGGTTGCCAATCCAGATGGCATGGTGATCTGACAAGATACAAGTTCCGCTACAAGTTTATTAAGGGATCTGACAATCACTTGGCCGATGCTTTAAGCAGAAATCCTTCCCATCTCCCAGATGCTAGTATGGACGCCAAGTTTAACACACATAATATGATTCCGGACAAGGCTGTGGTGCCTTTTGTATTGCCTCTGCCGGCTACGTTGGCCACCATGTTCTTAGCTGAGGGCACAGACCTGGACTTGTTTTCCAAAGTTAAGTTCCTTCAACCTTTGTCCAAAGGTTATGATAGGCTATTGGAGCTAGCATGTGCAAACCCAGTAGGTCAGCCTCAGGGTTATCATAAGATTGGTCCAGTCCTATATCATCAAGGTTGCTTGTGGGTCCCTGAAGGCACTATTTGGGATGAAATCATGGAGGCTAATCATACCTGTCCAACAGCTGGTCATCCAGGGAAAAACAAAACAGTGGAACTTATCCGCTGCCAGTTTTCCTGGAAAGGTTTGACTGTGCAGGTAGTTGTTTCTGTTTGAGATTGCCTGGTATGTGTTTGATCCAAGGACAGTTGGAATAAGACTACTGGTTTACTGGTTCCACTTCAGCCTGCTGCGGGTCCCTGGACGTCTGTGTTGGTGGATTTCATTGGCAAGCTTCCCAATTCTAATGGGTTTAATGCAATCATGTTGGTAGTTGATTGTTTCACAAAGATAGCACACTTTGTACCTTGCTCAACCACAATTACTTAAGTGGAAACTGCTAGGCTATTTGTGAACAGAATCTTCTCTCTACATGGATCCCAATGGAGATTATAAGTGACCGTGGTCCTCAATTTATTGCTCAGTTCTGGGAAGCTTTTACTGGAATCCTTGGTATCAAATTGTGCCGCTCTACTGCTTTCCACCCCCAATCCAATGAACAAATGGAGAGGGTAAACCAAAGTTTGGAGGTCTACCTACGCTGCTACACCAATGCACGACAAGATGACTGGTGTGATAATCTACTCATAGCAGAGTTCACATATAATAACGCCCCGCACACGTCAACTCAAGTATCACCATTTTATGCCAATGTGGGCTACAATCCTTCTTCCAACATAGCCCTTGTTTGGTTAGCAACGTGGAAGCTGCAACTGATCAAGCCGCTGAATTGAAGCAGGTTCATCAGGAGCTCCAAGTTACTCTCGCCGCCGCCATGACAACTTACAAGGAATACGCAGATTGCAAGCACCAGGAAGGTCCAACTTACAGGCCAGGTGATCTAGTCATGATTGATGCTTGCAATATGAAACTTAAAGTTCCATGCCGTAAATTGGGTCCCAAGCAAGTTGGTCCCTTCAAGGTAGAATGTCAGATTGGTCCCTCTGCCTATTGGCTGGATTTACCTCCTGCTTTCAAGATTTTTCACACCTTCTATGAATGTCTCCTTACTCCCTTCAAAGGAACAGAGATCCCCTCTTCCCAACCCATTCTTGTGGAAGGAGAACCTGAGTACAAGTTAAATTGTATTCTGGCTTCCCACAAGAATTGCCGCTGTTTGGAATATTTGGTATCTTGGAAAGGTTATCCTGATTCTGAAAACTCTTGGGTTCCCCACTACAATTGTTCAAATTTCTCTGATCTGATCCATGAGTTCTACAAGCGCAATCCCACTGCTATTGGTCACTCTGAACTTACCCTAGCCGCAATGAAACTCCCACCTGCCCATAAGAATTTCTCTTTATCCCATCTCCCAGATGGTGGTATTGTGCCCAGGGCTAAAGCAGAGGGTAATGTCACGGTAGGTTCCATAATGCCAGGTATTGTCCGTCCAAGTAAGAAGGCACGGAAGGCCGGAAAACCTATATCAAAATTGACCAAGTTAACGGATTTAAACCAAACAGTTGATCAAAAATGGGTCACAGCTGCTCCAGTTTGCCAGCTGAAACCAGCTCCCCCTTGTAAACTGACGTTGATAAATCAACGTAATATGAGGGTCACCCAATATAAGCTCATTAATCAACATGGTTGTCAGAAACTGGTCACGCAAGGGTTCTTTACAACCTGGACTAGATACTTACTTGAAGATGCCAAAGGAATAGGATATCAAGACTCAGGTGGTATTGCTTAGTCATTTTTTCTGATATATATTGAATAATTTTCCCTGTTTCAACTCGAAGAGTTGAGTCCTTCTAAATTTACTCAATAAAAATCAATTATCCCAAGTTCTAATTTTAAATTTTAAAAATGCATCCTGTGCTTGGGTTGTTGCAGTATATCCTGTACAATCTGATTCTGAACAGAATCATTTCAGGAAGATGGGGCCCAGCATCTGGAACTTTGTTGTTGGCGCCGCAAAATGTTAATTTCATGCCAGCCAATTTTGTAGCTCCTCCCCCCATTCTGGAAAATGAAAATTATGTCACTTCTCAATGCCCAGAATTCTACGCTGAAGATGTATTGATGCTTTCCCAGGTCATTTATCTTGGTTTACTCTGGTTAGGATTGATTGTTCTACTTAATCCTGGAGTTTCAATTGGAAATTTCACAAAAATATATTTAAAGCCGCATTGGTGGTTAATCATCAATTCTATGTGGATTTGGGTGGTAATTCCCCATCATTTAGAAACAACTTCATATTATCCAGTGATTTCTGTCACAGCATGGTCCTCTGCACCCTTGAAGAGAACCAATTGGTTGCAAAACTGTCAAAGTGTGAATTCTTCTTGACAGAACTTTCATTCCTTGGTCACATTATCAGCAAGAACGGAATCAAACCAGACCCAGACAAGATACACACCATAACTGAGATGCTAGCTCCAAGAAATAAGAGTGAACTCTGCACCTTTTTTGGAATGGTAGCCTATGTAAGGAGGTTTATCCCTGATTGGGGTGCCCTAACAGCCCCCCTGTCTGCCATCACAGGCAAAATAACCAAGTTTGTCTGTACACTGCTATGTGATCAACACTTCCGCCAACTGAAGGAACACATGGTCACAGCCCCTATACTTCAATACCTGAACCGTGAGGGAATCTATGAGCTAGAAATCAATGCTTCTGATTATGTCATAGGAGGAGTACTCCGTATCCAAACAGCAGAAAAGGACTTCCTTCCCATGGCATATGAATCAAGAAAGTTATCTGATGGCAAACAAAGATATCCCATACATGACAAGGAGTAGGTAGCCATCATACACTGCCTCATGAAGTGGTGATGCTATCTGAAAGGATCCCAAACGTTCAAGGTACTCACTGACCACAAGTTGCTGATATTTTTCAAAACACAACAACACCTGTCAAGAAGACAAGCCAAATAGATGAGCCTCATACAGAGATACCCCACGAAAATGGAATACAAGTCAGGCAATGTCACAAGTGACAAACTGTTATCAACTATGCTTATTGAAAGGCCTCAACTACGAGATTCAAACCCTGGCTCTCCGCGGGCCGCCAGCCCTCAGGGCCAGCCGCCTGACTGCCTGCAGTTTTTTGGGCTCAAACCAGAGCAGGATTTGACTTTGGAGAATCCTTTGAAGCTTGGCAAATCAAATTCACCTACATCAATGCCTCCCACGCCAAAGGCTCCTGAAAACTTGACCAATCAGTGCGTGGGTCCAGCCACAGATCCTGGGATAACTCCGGCCCACACAGAAGGGAAAACCAAGAACCTTTCCATAGAACGCAGGCCACCCAGAGACAACCAATCCCACAACCTGACTAGGGAATTCAAGCATTCTCAGTTCAAACCAGCCAATGAAATAACCCCTACAACTGATGCCACCAAAGACTGGGAAGACCTGGTGAACGGAAAAACCTGGGCCAAGGAAATTTGTGAAAGCTTTACCATGACAGATGGGCATACTTATACCCTGGGCTGCCAGGAAGATGTCCATTGCCATTCTTGCAATAAAGTGACATGAACCTTTGGTTCAACCAGATCATATCATACTTTTTATTAGTTCTATTTCATTTCCAGCCTACCTCTTGCGGTTCCGCACCCCACACCTGTCTACCCCAAGAAACCGCAGACCAACTGCCCAACCTTTACTGTCCACCAGGAGTCCCCTACGGTCCTGTAAATTTCACTGAGTACCCACCCAACCCGGCATATTCTGAGTTTACTCTAGAGAAAATCCTGATCCACAACCCCAAAGCTAGAACTAGAGAGACGGAAGTCCTTTACAGAGAAGGTACCAAAATCATCCGGCCCCCTCTGCTATTCCAAGACAAGTATAATTTCCGGTCCGCTTATTTGGTTCCAATGACACCACCCCACACCCTGCAGCCCAACTGCCTGCAAGAATCTGTTACCACTAATGAATCCACTTCCACCCAGATATTTGGGGTGATATATATCACCCTCACTGGATTGATTGATTCCATGGTGCCTATGAGCGGACCTTGGGCAGTCCTTGGAAAATTGTTATCTTATATTGTAAAGTTAGCCCCAATCTTGTCATGAGCTCTCCCTGCTGGGCCTGTGGGCAGACGGCCCGCAAGTTCTCAGGAACCCCCCACAGGTTGGATCCCTGGAAGGCAAGGAAATGCTGACTGCAGATGCCCTGTCAAGGCTATATAGCAAACATGTCCTCTGCGCTGATGGCAACTCCAACTGGCCCATGTTAATCATGGGGAATCTCCAATAAGGGTTCCCACCTGGAACCCAATGGACATCCAAGAGAAGGTCCTTAAGAACAAACATCTGTTCAAAAATGTATAGACACCCTGCACCAAATACTTCCAAATGGTGACACTGTACCTTACGTCCTGTTAACGCAAAAGATTGACACAATCCTTTGATATCACAGAGACCTGGGGCAAACCTGAAGCAGATACAAGCATGAATATCTCAAGGCACACTAATTGTGGCCCAGCATGATGGATGATATCAGAGAGGTACTGGAACAGTGCAAAGTCTGTGAAAAGTACGCCCAAACCCAGGCACCACCCAAGTCAGTACTACCAGTGTCAATCACACAATCTTTTAAGGTGTGGTCACTGGATATTGTGGGATCAATGCCTGGCAAGAACAAAGGCAAAAATTACATCATAACAGCTATTGACTATGCAACCAGGTGGCCTGTGTCACAAGCTACAAAAGAACACAAAGGCAGAGATGTGAGACAATTATTTGGGAAAGAGATTATAGCCAAGTTTGGAAACCCCAACCTCCTGATCACAGATGGAAGCATCAAACTTAATGCCATTGACACCAATATCTATCTTGCCAAAAACAGAATAAAACACATCACAGCCAGCCTGTACCACTCACAAGCAAATGGACAAGTAGAATGACTAAACAATTCACTAGTGGAGGCCCTCAATAATTTATCTGCTAATAATCCAAAAGCCTGGGTTGACATGCTGCCAACAGCGCTCATGTATGCAGAAAACAAGTCAACCGCAACACAGGCAAAAGCCCGTATGAAATTGTCTATGGGCAAAAGCCCGCCCTTGTTAGTACTACTGCAGGACCACAATTATCTCTACCTAAGAAGATGCCAGACAACAGTGATCCTGAAATACAGCGTGCTAGAAAAGACCAGGAAGATATGGGACAGAAAAGGATTGAAAGAGAGGCAATCTCACTGCAGCAGGAAAGATTCCAAGTTGGGGACAAAATCTGGGTTGTCAACCATGATTAGCACAAGTTGAATCCAGGACTAAATGGGCCAGGCATTTTCATGGATGTCAAACCTAACAATACCTACCTTGTCAAAGGAATTGGCGCAAGAACCAAACTCAAATGTATGCATCATGACCGACTCTGCTTATGCAAAGCAAGAACAGCCCAACATAACTCCAGACTCCCTGTCCCCAACGCCAGACTTGATCAGTACCAAGAATGTATCCCTGACACTCTCAAGAAAATTCCCAAGGCTCCACCTTCCAGCACCCCAGGGGGAGATGTTGCAACATATTTGATTACTCTCTCTCGGGGAATTAACACCTTAAGTAGTTCACTGAATGAGTCACCAAATGGCTCACCAACTAATCATTAAGTTGGTGGCACCACTATCATTTGTCCATCTATTACAGGGATCACACAATCCAGACCCTAAGCAGAACACAACTTGAGTAAGCCTCGTGACTTAAGAGGAACATTACTCAGATAAGCCCTGTGACCATCATGACGTATATGAACAGTATTTGGCTTCCCATGATACTATATAATATCCTATATTCATATAAAATAAAGTATCATTCTCTTCTTAATTTCCCCCTTTATCTTGTTTATTATACTTCCCAGAAGTATATACTTGACATATTGAATGTTGAACTAGGTTGGTGGTAGCCAAATAGTTTCATATTCAAACTTTTGATACACTACTCATTTAAGAAGTTATTTGGGTACATCAGGAAGAGGCCTGTTCTTGACAGAGGTGGCCTGGTGTTCCTGAAGTTGGTCTAAAGTGGGTACTAGCCAACTGGAGTGTTCTACTTTGCTGTCACAAGTGACAAACTCCTACTGACCATGATTACTGAAAAGCCTCAACTACAGGATTTGAACCCTGAGACCCCGCAGGCCGCCAGCCGCCAGCCCGCAGATTTTTGGGCTTAAGCCAGAGCAGATCTTGACTTTGGGAATTCCCTTAGATCTGGATGAATTGAAATCATCTACATCAACAACACCCACACTAAAGGTTCCTGTTATCACAACCAATCAGCAGGCAGGCCCAGCCATAGAATCAAAAATAACTTGGGCCACCGCAGGAAAGAAAATAGAGAAACTTCCCAATAAATGCAGGTCACCCAGAAATAACCAATCCCACAACCCAACAAGGAAATCAGAGTATTCCCAGTTCAAACCAGCCAATGATTTAACTCCCGCAATGAATGCCACCAAATACTGGAAAGATCAGGTAAACAGTACCACCCAGGCTAGAGCAATTTGTAAAAGTTTTCTCATGACAGATGGGCATACTTATACCCTGGACCGCCAGGAAGATTCCCATTGCCATTCTTGCAATAAAGTGACATGAACATTTGGTTTAACCAGGTTATTCCATATTTGATTTTAGTTCTATTTTATCTACAGTGTACCTCTCACGGTTCCGCACACCATACCCTACAACCCCAAGAAACCGCGGACCAACCGCCTGAGTTTTACCGTCCACCAGGAGTCCCCTACGGTCCCGTACATTTCACCAAGTACCCCCCCCCAAACCCTGTGTATTTGGGGTTCACCCTAGAGGAAATCCTAATCTACAATCCAGATGCAAGAACTAGAGAGACCAAAACTGTATACAGGGAAGGCCATAAGATCACTGTCCCTCCCCTGCTATTCCGCAACAAATACAACTACCTGCCTGGATATTTGGTTCCCATGACTTCACCTCTCACCCCGCGGCCCAAACGCCTGCAATAATCCGTTGCTGCTAATGAATTCACCTCCATTCAAATATTCCGGGTGATGTACATCACTCTTACTGGCTTGATAGATTCTATGGTACCCACCAGCGGACCTTGGGCCCTCCTGGACAAATTGTTATCTTATATTATAAAGTTAGCTCCTATCTTGTGGTGGGCCCTCCCTGCCGGGCCCGTGGGCCATCTGCCCGCAAGTTCTCAGGAACCCCCCACAGGCTGGATCCCTGACATTTGCTGAAGCAGAGACGTGATTAATAATAGTTTTTTGAGAAGTTCTTTGGTTCCTTAGAATTTGACTAAGTATGTTTTTCTTTCTGGCCTAAATTTGATGATTCTTCTTGGTCCTCTGTGTATTAAGTTTGATTTCTTTCTTTTTTCTGCCAGGACCCAAAAAGGGGCATTGAAAAGAAGTGTTTTATTATTAGAGAATCCTCTCTGTGTCTTGAGTCTCTTGTTTTCAGCTATTTTTTTATTTGAGATGTATGTGTTATAGTTCCAGAGCTTGTTCTACTATAGGTGGTTTCCCTGAAGGACTTTGTGTATGGTTGTTTGTTACAGGCAGCTATCTCTGGTTTATATTGTCAGGAATATTCCTGACATCAACCAAGTTTCTGCCAAGATACCAAGTTGGGAAAAGATAGGGAATCCCAATCCAAAAGATCCACAATTTGATTTGGATTTCCCCTCATTAATTGAGGAAAATAAAAATGAGGTCAAAACGGGGCTTGATAAGCCCGGTATAATTTATCATCCAGGCAGGCACCCGCTGCAGTTGCGCAGACGCCTGCCAGCACCCTCTGCCAGCCTCCCACCGCTAGCCAGGCGCCAGTGGGACTCCTGAAAGCCTCCTGCTTGCCTGCCAGTCCCCACTTGCCCACCCAGTTGCCAGCAGCCCCCCCGCCACCTCCTGCTTGCCTGCCTGCTCCCCAGGCCCCAGCCTGCCACCTGCAAGCCAGCCACCAGCCCCCTGACCACCCACTTGCTCCCTGGGTCCCAGGCGGCTGCCAGCCACCCACTTGGGCCCCAGTCTCCACTCCCCAGCCAATCAAAGAGCACACCCACCTTTGACCAATCAAATAAGTCCCTAGCAACAGGGATAAATTTGGAGAATAACTCCTGCCCTTCAGCACAAGGGAAAGCACAAGTTTTAAGATTGAATAATAGTTCTACCACCAATCAATGGGAATCTGAAGCCCAGGCCACATGGTCAGAGCCAAACTCCAGCCAAGCCAACCTTCCTGAGCTCAAAATAGACCCTGAAAGCAACTTGGTCCCTATTTTTCACCTAGCACCAGGTCAACAAGAGGCTATTGGCTCACCTCAAGAATTTCCAAACCACCCACAGATAACAGAAGAACAAGAGTTTGCCCACATTCTTAGAGCCCAATTCTCACATCCACCCTCCAGATTCTTGGGATCTCTAATCCCATGTTTTCACTCTCACTTGCAAAACTTTGCAAGGTGGGGACAACTATAAATAAAGGATCCCCTCTCAATAATGACTTGTGCTATTATTGAGAGAAATAACCTCTTCAATAAAATATATCTTAATATACTCCTTAATGTCAGGATTGACTATTCTTCCTCTCTGGAAACCCAGGCCTGGGAGCAGGATTTGAACCCCAACCCTAGATTTCCTCAGGCTGCCGGCCCTATGGACCAGAGGGCCTCCTGCCTGTGTTCTCCTGAAGTTAAGTCCCTGCAAGCTGATACCAAGAATGTTGGCTCATATGGTAAAACAGGCCAAACTAAGAAAATCAACGCACCAAATGAAGGACTAATCAAAGCGCCTAATGGAGGTACCAAAATGACAACTATTAGCTTCATGAACTTGAAGTCTATGCTAGTGGCCAATCAAGAGCCATCCCCAGAAGGAGGCGCGGGCCTGCAGCCCAACCTCATGACCACGGCTCTAGAGCAAGATAATCAAGTAGCCAATTTGAGATTTTTGACCAATGAGAGAACTCCCAGCTCAAGTGCCATTTTTCCACCTTTGAACCTGAGCACCCAGTTCCCCCGGGCCCACCCTTCCCAATGCCTTGATGAACCCCCCATGGAAAATATTAAGTTTAGAAGTGGAGTGCTATATAGACCAAAGAATCCCGTGCTCCAAACTTATTGCCATTTTTGAATAAAGGTTATGTTATTTTGGCTTACACAGCTACTGCCTTGTTTTGTATTTGCCATCTAACAATTCAGTACAAGATCTCCTGGCCCTCCTGTCTCCCCGCCCACAGTTTTCTGCCCTCCAGTTGTACTCTTTGGCCCTGTCCACTTCACCAATTACCCTTTGAAACCCAAATACAAGGACTATACCCCAGAAAAGATACTTGAACTCAATCCTTTGGCCCGCATACAATCAGCAGTTAGATACAACTGTCAAGGCCTGTGGATATTCTCAACACCCAAATTTTTTAGAGGGAAATTCAACTATTTTCCTGCTTACAATACCCATATGGAACTGCCTGTGACACCCAAGCCTATGCCTGCTTCCTCACCTGACCTTCCAACTGACCACACTGGCAAGCTATTTGGGATTGTGTACATAACTCTTGGGGTGATCAACTCTATAATCCCAGCTGCTGGCCCGTGATTGTGGATGGGAAAGTCTGTCTCCTATCTTTTTAAGTTAGCTCCTCTCTTGTGGTGGGCTTTGCCTGCTAAAACACTGGCCCAAGTTACCCCTGAAAACAACAGGCCGGCTGCCTGAGACCGGATCCCTGACACTCCAGCAAACCTTTAAACTAGTTAAACCTTCCAACCCTCAATCCCCAAACAATTGAATATGAATCATCTCATCTTCACAGCTGTGCTTACAGCTTGCCTAGGGATTGGAGGGTACCAGCAGGAACCTGTAATCTTTGGGCCCTCACCTGAAGGGTTGGGCCAAAGGTACTACAAAGACCCCAGCCACCTCAAATCTTTTCACACTGGTTCTTAACCTCCTCTTGTGTCACCCCACTCCACCTTGTTCATTGTGGCATACACCTTCATCTACTACATATTGACATACTTCACGGGAAGTTTTGGCAGATATAAAGTCCACACCAAGTATTTTGATAATTAATGACCATCTATCTTATTGCCACTGCCCTGAAAGGATTCCAATTTGCCAACCTCCAACCATACCTCTTGCAAGTAGTACCAACAATGCCTGGGTATTAAATATATTCATATGTCAGTTCAAATAGTGAGTAGCCAGTCCTCTGGCCAGTTCACACTTGAAATACTAGTGATTTATTTTTCACATATAGAAGCCATGTTTGCTTTAATTTTCCATCTGTTAATTTCTCAAGTGTTCTTCTGAGGCTGCCATTTAGGTGTTCAACTCTATCATTAGCTTGTGGCCTATATAGCAAGATTGTGAAGTGTTTAATGTTCTTTTTTTAATTTATCATTCACTACATGTCCTGATAGTTCCTTGGCTCCATCAGTGATGGCAACCGCCAGAATTAACTCATTCCGCAAGTTGACATTCAGTAAGTTTACATTATTTTGGTATTTATCCGCCAGAATCAGGCATTTCCAAAACTAAGCTAATTTTTCATAGTGAATTATTAAGTCAGAATTGCAAAATCAAAAAGGAACAGACATAATGTTGACACCATTTAAACAAAGGCTTAATTTTAAGCAAAAAAATAATATAATTTACTATGAAAATGTAAGTTTCTTTGTACTTTTACATTAAGGTCAACTACAGTAAGTAATATCTGGATGTTGACCCCAAATAAGAATCCTAAATTTCTTAATAAAATACACAATATTCTAAAAACAACTACTTTTTATATTATATACTACTGTTTTTATTAAATATATATTAAGATAAGCATTGAACAAAGACATATGTCAACTTTCAGAGCATTCTTTGTATTATTAAGATATTTACTGTTATTTTAAACTTACTGGATAAACTATAGCTTATTTCCGGAAGTCCACTTAAGCCAACACACATATGTTAAAACTAGAATTTATATATGTAATTATAATGTCAACTTTGTGTCAAATCAACGCGTTGCCTAAATTGCAATAAAGGGGTTTGGCTAAGCAAACAAAGTGACATAATTTAAGCGAGATTTAATAGGAGAGTTGCTATAAAAGAACGCTGACTGCCTGAATGTTGACACCTTCACTTATTTATTAGTAAAACACTGCCACTTAACAAAAAGCACACATACAATGGTATGATAATTCAGGTCAAAGTAGCCAGGGCTGTACTTCAGACTTCCCTCTACAATCCCTATTATTTATTTTTCATAAGTTACATATAAAAATCTTTAATTTTTTAAAATTTAAAAATAATCAATTTTGGCCTTAAAAAACCAACTCCAGAAAATATTAACCAAGCTTTATAAGTGATTTACATAGTGTTTTTCCACTTTAATGCTGACTGTCAGTATGTTGACGTCAAAATATAAGCGTTTTTTATGCTGATAAACTAAATTAAATATTTTTGACTAATGTGACTGCCAGAATGTCAACTTTTTATTTAAACATGGGGTTTCTCTATTCTTTAATAATAAACAAGCTCTAAAATTACTTTCTATACTTCTATAAACTATTTACTTAATAATAAAATTTAAAACAAGTGATTATTATTTAATTTTATTCATGTCTCACATGATTATTCTTATTTTATGAACTCTACTCTAATTATTGTGGGACAAATCTTCCAAGAAGCCACAAAATAATCCCAAGTCAACCAAGAAAGTACCCAAAGCCTCTGGAAAGGCCCAAAGTCCCTACCCCAACAAAAAACCAGACAAAGAGCCCTCAACAAAACAGAAGACAAAGGAGAAGACCCCAGACCCTGAAAGCAAAGAGCCCTCTCCTGCCCCCTCCTCTTCTCCAAGCTGGTACCAATCAGAAGGAGATGAGGTTTCACTAAACAAGCAAGGAAGAAAAAAGATACCCAAGAGTCCAGAACCCCAGCCAAGCCCATATGAATCAAGCTCAAAGGAATCAAGTCCCAAGGAATCAAGCTCATCCCAGTCCAGAAAGCGCAAGAATCCAACTCCAGATAATTCCCCTCCACTGCCCAACAAATCTGCACCTCCATCCTCCTCATCAAGTATCAATAAAGAAGATCCTGATGATTACCTTTCTGACTATCATCAAGCACCAATTGGCCCATTGGATCCCCTAAAGGTTCACAATATATGTAACATCAAAGGAGAGTTTAAGCTCCCAAAGAAGTTCCCTCAGATTTTCCCTCTAATGTCTGTCAAAGGAGGTGCAAGTTTAGTCTGTGATGGCTATGTTTTCAATTGCAACAATTAGAAGAGAGCGGGAAGAAGCAAGCATTATGTATGTGAAGATAGAAGCTGTACTGCCAGAATCAATACAGAAGGACGGGGTAAAGTCACTAGTGAAAAAGGAGAGCACACATGCAATGCTTCAATAAATCTTATTGAAAAGCTTCTAAAGTGGTACCTCTACCAAATGGTCCCAGTCTCCAAAGATGTCAAGGCTTCTGATCTGGCAGTTAAGGCCACCACACACCTAAGTAATGAGAACCTGAAGCTCATCCCTGACCGCAACCAGTTAGTGAAGTACATATGTGACAAACGCTGTGACCTAGTCCCCCATAAGAAATCAGCCATGGTTCAAGGAGAGTTAGTCTTGACAGAGGAGTTAAAGATGTTCAATGGTGATGAGGTATTCCTTTTACATGATGATGGTCCTAAAGCAGAGGCAAGAATTATATGCTACGCTACACGACAGAACCTGGAGCAGTTGAGGGATTCAGAGACCTGGTTATGTGATGGTACCTTTGCAGTATGACCCCGCCTTTTTTTACCAACTGTGGGTTGTACATTCCCTCATCAAAGGCAAGGTGCTCTCATTTGCCTACTTTCTGCTTCCTGGGGCAACAGAAGAGATCTTCACAATGGCCTTTAAAATCCTTCAGGAGGGCATCAAAGCCTTACCCAGTAATAGAAAGAGTCCCCCTGGCCATAACACTAGAGCCAATCCAGATGATAATGAAAAGGATGAAGCCACTCTTGCTGCAGAAAAAGAAGCTCAAGATAAAGCACTTGGCCCCTCAACTATAATCATGGACTATGAAACTGCCCAGTATAACGCTTTTGTAAATACCTTTGATGGAGAGGTACAGGGTTGGTTTTTTCATTATTGACAGGCTGTCAACAGGCAACTAAAGGGTCTACCTGAGTTCAGCAAGCTCCACCGTCTAGATACATCAGGAAAGTGCAAGTTCTTAATTCAGCAGTTTGTAGCACTAGCCTTTGTAAAGCCAGAGCATGCTGGACAAGCCTTTGAGCTCCTATGCCAGGATTCATATGCCAAGAAACATGATGGTGCCTTCTACCCTTTCATTGAATATTATGAACCACAGTGGATTGGACGTAAGATCACTAAGTGCCGGAGCAAGCCCAGAGCCAAAGCCAACTGGAACTGCTACCAGGCAGTTCTTAAGGATGAGATGAAAACTACTTTATCTTTGGAGGGCTGGAATAAGCATATCAAGTCATTCTTTGGAATCAAGCCCAGATACAACACCTTCTACGAGCACCTCAAAGTCCAACAGGGGAAGACTGCTGCATCCATCAGAGATATTGAGAACTGCCCATCTAAGAAGAAGAGAACCACCAAAGAGAAACAGTATCAAGAGAAGCTCAAGGACGTTGTCAAGGCCAAATATAAGCTTTCAGAGATTGAAGAATACATCAAGAAGATTTCCACAGTTCTTAATGGCAACCAGGTTATTAAAGTCTAGCTTTTCATTAAATTTATTGAGTATTGCCTAATTTTTTATATAGTTCTTATATATTAAGTATAATATTTTTAAATAAATAGTTATTCTAAATAAATCATTAATCTTTTATGATACTGCTTTTATAAAATCATTGGTTTTTTATTGATAGTTTGATGCTTTAGACTGTATTACATGGCCTATATTGATATTTTACTAGTAAATTATATGTTTTTTGTAGTTTTTAATATAGAAAAAACTTTATATTCCTGTTTCTGATTGCCATATTTTGCTATAATACGCGAAATTTTATGTAGTACCTTTTTGTATATTAGATTTTTTTGTTTTTATAAGTGGGAAAAAATTATTATAGTAAAGATAGCTAATTTCATAGTAAAATAAAATAAAAGTGTATTTTTATGTTTTTTTAATTGTCATGTATAATTTTTTATAGACTTTTTAAAATCTTTGTTGTCACATTACCCTAAAAGTATCTTGAAGCTTAATTTTTATTAAGTAAAATGTTCAGGAAACAGGTTTCTGCTTATTAAAAAAGTGTCAACATTTAGTAGTCTGCATGAGTCAAAACTTAATTCTGATTTTTCAATGCTGTCGACATTAAAGTATTTTTAATTCTGATTATCAACATATAGTAAGTCGACTTGCGGAATGAGTTAATTCTGGCGGTTGCCGACTTATAATTGTGGAAAATATGACCAGAGGTTTCTATAAAGGTCCTTGTAAGAGCCATGAGTTTGGCATTATAGGGTCTTGTTCGTAATCCAGATTGAGAGTGCTGATTCTTATGGTTTGGATTTCAAACCTCATGTCTAGATAAAGTAATCGAAGCTGTCATGACACCACATACTCTTTATCTTTCTAGTCAATAGACATTTACAAGGTTGGATGCTGATGTGTTCAACTTTAAATTTAAAATATTTTAAATGTGAGTGAGAAAATAATTTGTTGGAATCGATGGATTCAGAAGTTTGCATTAATGCCTAGCCAACTGAGACATTCGATTTCGGTGGCTACTTGAATCTAGCACCACAATGTAATTAGATCAGTTAAAACAGAGCAAATGATGTTGTCATATTTAAGCGAGTGAAACAGCTAAAGGGTTTTTGTTTCAAGCTTTTGAAGTTGTGGAGGTGGAGCGTGAATCAGTGGTGTATAAATACCTTGTACAAAAATATTATGGATTAAGCGTGAGTAAGCTATCACAACTTTTAAATCAAAGCAGCTCCAAGGGATCCATTCAACCAAATTACTTGGCGGCTCTACTTCGTCATCATGAAAGATAGTGGTCAATTTATCCCGCTACATTCAATAACCCCAATATTATCTGCTAACTCTAGACTAAGGCAACTAGAATCATTCCCCTAAAGCATTTTTTACAATGTTAAGTAAACTCAGAGTAGTTAAAGCAGTCAGACCTGTATTATGCAGTTCTCAGCGCCTTGCGTGTATCTCAACTTGGGCTAATGTTCCTCAAGGTATGTATCTACAAGGAATGTATTTAATCTCCCTCTTAACAAGGTCCCCCCGATGCCATCCTTGGTATTACTGAGGCGTTTAAGAAAGATAACGATCCTCAAAAGATGAACCTTGGTGTTGGTGCTTATCGCGATGATCAAGGGAAACCATTTGTCCTAAGCTGCGTTCGAAAGGTTTGACTTTTAAAAATGCATCTCTTTAAATTTCCAGGCCGAGAAAGCACTCCTAGAACAGAACTTGGATAAAGAATATCTAGGTATTCTTGGCCTCGCTGACTTCACCAAAGGTGCAAAAATTCTTGCCTTTGGAGAAAACTCTCGAGTTGTTAAAGAAAACTTGGTAATTTAAAGCCTTTATCTTTATTAATTTATACAAGGTTTCCTCTACCCAAACTATTTCTGGAACGGGAGCCCTTAGAATAGGAGGTGCCTTTTTACAGCGCTTCTATCCACATGGTAAAAAGATCTACCTTCCAACTCCTACTTGGGGAAACCACATTCCCATCTTCAAAGACTCAGGGTTGGAAGTAGCTCATTATCGTTACTTTGATAAAGCCACGATTGGATTAGATATTAACGGCATGCTTTCCGACATCAAGGTAGAATATCTTTTTTTAAAAACTCACTTTAATAGGCAATGCCAAAAAATTCCATTGTTCTTCTACATGCTTGTGCCCATAACCCAACTGGAGTGGATCCTACAAAGGAACAATGGCATGAGATCTCTGAGGCAGTTAAAGCAGGGGGGCACTTTGCCTTCTTTGACATGGCCTACCAAGGCTTTGCCTCTGGTGATATCAATAAAGATGCTTATGCTCTCCGCTATTTTGTTGAACAGGGCCATCCTGTTGCCCTCTGCCAGTCCTTTGCCAAGAACATGGGCATGTATGGAGAGCGGATTGGTGCTTTCTCTATTGTCTGTGAGTCGTCTCAGCAAAAGGAAGCCGTTGATTCACAGCTTAAAATTCTGGTGCGCCCTCTCTATTCCAATCCTCCTCTCAATGGAGCTAGAATCGTCAGCAGCGTGCTAAACGACAAAGCACTTTATTCCCAATGGTATTCTTAAAAAGGGATGTTTGTTAACTTTTAGGCTTGGCGAAGTCAAAACAATGGCTGATAGAATCATCACCATGCGCACGCAACTCAAGAAGAATCTTCAGGACCTTGGTTCCTCAAAGCAATGGGATCACATCACCAACCAAATTGGAATGTTCTGCTTCTCTGGTTTAACACCAGAGCAGGTAAAAAGGTTCAAATATATTTTTAACAAGCATTTCAGGTCGAAAAGCTTCGTAGTGATCATCACATCTATCTCACCAAGGATGGCCGCATTTCAATGGCAGGTATCTCATCACACAACGTCAAGTACCTGGCTGAGTCCATCCATCAAGTTACAAAATAGCTTTAGTGTGCCTGATAAATTCATATTTTTAACTTCCCTAACGCAAGACAGCTTCAACAGTCATCCAGAATTAAGTTTAACTTGGTTTGAATCCTTCTAAATTTTTATCGCGTTACATTAATTGCAGCTATATCTACAGCAGCAAAAGATTTCCTTTTGGAAAGCAATTCAAATTTGTCCTGAATGATGGCACATTGTTTTGTGCGCCATGGCATTTGAATCCAATCAAATTAGAGTTAAATCCAAGATATAGCATATATGTCTCGGCATATTTGATAGAGTTTATGCCATCAAATGTATCAATAGAAAACCCCTACCCGAAGAAAACTTTGGTCAAGCCCATTTGGCTATTTTAGTGAACATTTATGCAATCGTAAAGCTTCTACGGCATGAAGTAAGTGCACGGATTTAGCTTGATACTAAGCAATAGCACACTTTAAATTCATAAACCATCAAGTTCTCAACACTTGTTTCAGTTCAATATCACCCCTGGCAAGATCACCATTTTCAAAAGGTGATTTGGCAGGAACTAACGCAACAACATCAGAATTAGAAGATCTACAGTGGCCCAAAAGGTTGCCTGGTCAGCAGCATTTTACAGGGAAAAAGCAAAATTCAAGCAATAAAATTTGCTATAGAAAGCAGACGCACCACAGATATTTACACAAGCATGATACATAAAAACGCAGAAGTAAATAAAAAGGAAGAAAAAACAAAGGCTTTTCAAAAAATATTTAATAACAGCTGTATCTTTAAGAGTATTATAGCACATAAAATGGATATGATATAGCACCGCTTACTCAAGCTTGCCTAGATTATAAACCCAGGTTTAGAGAACCTTTTGAACAGAAAATATGGCCACACCAAGAGAAATCCCTGAGTATATCTGTGGCCAGGTTGGTCAAGCTAAGGAAACAGGACTATCATACAGAAAGATAGCTAAGCAGCTCAAGATTAACAAAGGAACTGCTCAAGAGATCTATCTTAAGTTCCAGGAAACTAACTGGGTAAAAAATTGCCCAAGACCAGGTCATCCTAAAAAACTACTGCTCAAGATAATCAGCCCACGTTATGATGGGTTTGAAAAGTTGGTTTATAACTGCCCATCAAATTAGAGAGACAATCAAAACTACCTTGGGAATTAATATCTCTAAGGCCACTGTTTGCAATAGATTCATGAACTGGGGTACTATGGTTGTGTTGCAAGAAAAAACTTCAGATAAGTCCAAAAAATAAGGCCAAAAGATTGGCCTTTGCTCACAGGTATGTTAACTATCCCATATGCTTTTGGGAAAGAGTGATATAGTCTGATAAGACTAAATTTCAGCTCTGTGGATCTCAGAGACACCAAAATATCTATTGTAAAGTCAATGAAACTTACAAAAGTGACTGCTTAAAGCCCCCTGTTAAAAACAAATGCCAGGGTGCCACGTTTTGGGGCTGTTTTACAGCCAATACAAGAGGATAATCCAGATGATCAGCAAGAAGATGAATGCTGATGTTTACAGATAAATCCTTGATTGTAATACCCATCCATCTATCAAGGATCTGCAAGAACCAGCCTGCCAGGAACCCACCCTGTTGGAAGCAAGCTTTCTAATTGATGGGCCAAGGCAGAAGAATCCAGACCTGTGAGCATGGATCCAACAGGTACACAGATCATCCCCAGATGGCAGGAGTTCCCAAATAATCTGCAGTGTCCCAGAGGGGATCAGATTAGCCAAGAACAATGAAGACCCCTAAGTACAACAACAAGAAGGTTGTAGCAAGAAGATGGAGGACGTCAGTAGTGGTGGGTTTAGTTAGTGCTTGCTGTGGCTTTTGTTTAACAGGAGGGGATTCAGAGAACAAGAAAGTGTTATACCATCTTCCTGGCACAGCAGAAACTCACCCTTTATCCTGGCAATACTTTGCCTCAGTTCCTGCACCTGGTCTAGAATCAAAGTTAACGGAGAAACATACCAGCTGGAACAGCACCAAAATCACAAACTGTTTAAACCTGATCTTTCCCAAGATAAGAATATTGGGGGATGTCACGACCAGTGAAAAAAATAAAGTATACAAAAAATGTTCAAAGATATTAAAGCTTTATCAATTGTGCAATTGAGAAAGAAGAAGTAGATCTGAAATATATAGTAGTGAAAGAATATGTCAGAGCAATGAAGTCAAGTAGCAGTTTATTACTGTTTGTGTTGGACAAAGAGAAGTTCCATTGGTTAAATGTAACAGTTATCAAACTTAAGCCTTACTTTCTAGCCACTAACCTTACTAGGAGCATCCTAACTTAAAGGTATCAAGTTAGCAGACATAACAGCTGTTCTGACAGCTGAAAACACAAGAAAAGGTCCTAGTAAACATACTGATGTTAATTTATCAGTACAGAGCCCAGTTTATCACAGAAATTGTTATCTTTGTCATCAGTGGGGTTAAAAGCATCTGATTGGCTAAAACCTGTGGTTTCCTTATATACATGTTAGGTTTCAAGTTCAGGTGAGGTTTTTGCTTTAGATTTAAATAATTTGAAACCTAGATGGGAGCTCTCAGGCTCAAATTCCCACTTTGGAATAAAAAATTATCAATAAAAACATTAGAATCATTTAATTCAGCTTTCCCCCTGTTTTGTAATGTTTTAAGAATTGATTGGCCCCCAGGATTGGCCTGGCTATCAGAAAAGCGCTTTTTAGGCATAACATCAGTATAAAAAAATGAGTTGGAGAATCATCAGTATTGATGATCCTGACACTATCCTCTCCTAAAAGGAAGTTATCAAGTAAGTGAAAATCTTCCAAGACGTCTTCACAATGTTGCAAATTTCTCATAGGCTCTCAGGAATTAGACACATTGCCATAGTTTGCCCATTTTAAAAAATACTGAGGAACGTTTTTCACTATACAATAGCCCAGAATATCATCTACTTTCCATTAAAAAGTCTTTGAAATGACCAAGATATCTGGGCTAACGCTTTTCAGAGCCTCAAGATTACTGGTATAAGAGAGAAGTAGGTCTATGTGAAAATATGATGAATACTGGACTAAGGTGGCAAGGAGAGGTGATGATATAGCTGGATACTTTTTCCAATACTTGAAGAGGACCTATCTTCTTTGGACCTAGTTTCTTACTAGAGATTTTCAGCTTGAGATTTATTGTGTTCAAAAAAGACACATGCCCTAATATAATAGTTTGCTTCAGGTAGTTGGCTTTGTTCAACATATTTCTTGTATTCCTTCCTGTAAGGTCTCATAGTTTGGGGAAGATGGTTGTAGACCAAAGCTTTAATACTGTTTATATTTATTTTGGTCAAATACAAAAAAGTAGGTAAGGTTTGTAGTAACAACTGGACTAGGGCTTCTAGAAGCTTGTAGAAGGTAAAATAAGGGCTGAGGCAATTGATTAATCCTAAGAAAATAAAATAGAACCCAGTCTTAATGACTGAGGACTTGGTCGAAAAATCAATTTCTAAGTCAGGGAATTGCTCACCACTAGTTGGAGGGTTAAAACTATCAATAATCAAATTGTGTGTATTATTATAGAAACTACCTAACTGATGAAATAGAAAATCAAAAGGAATCATAAGGTCAAAAAAATAAGTTAACTAAATTAGAAAGGAAACACAAGCCACAAAACCTAACAAGTACCTTTTTTGAGGTGCAAGTCAAACAATCCTAACTTAGTGTTGAGACTGGAGAAAACCAAGCCTTTTATTAAGCTTTGTTTGTGGAATGCATGAATTGAGGTGAGAGTTTAACCATTTTTGGTTATAGAAAACTCTTAAACAAGAACAGAGGTGAAAGGTGTAAAATACTTAATATTTAACTTGGAATAGTTAAATTCAAGCTAAAGGAGACCAGAAGGAGTGATAGTTGGTTACGGCAAAGCTCTGGGTAAGAGTGCGCAAAAAAAAGTGAGGGAAAAGCCAGTCTGAACGCTTAGTAAAGCATAAAGTGAAAGGTAAGCTTTTTGGAGCCAACTTTCTAATCTTCTTATGTAGGTCCAGGGTTCAAAACCGGGTGGCGAAAAGGTAAGGAATGTTTGGAATAGTGTTAACCATTATTTAGATCATAAGTTGGCTTAAACAAAGCCAATCTAAGACTTTAAATATGGAAAATGGAGGTAGGAAGCAGGGGATTTAGAAATTAAGTGAAGAGGACAATATTGGTTATACTAGCAGATAAATAAGCAGATAAATGTAAAAGACAGAATAGCAGCTAATAAAAGGTGAATCCTGACACTTCCTGGCCTTGGACAATTATCCTTTCAAGTTGTTGTGAATAGTCTTCATTTGAGTAACCATCTTATTGGCTTGAGAAAAATGGGATTTGAATGAAGATGTAGAGAAAATCTCCATGCCAAAACCATATTTCACAAATAAGAGGGACATTCTGGTAGAGCTATGATACAAAGTGTTGTAACAGAGCTGCTTTAAGTAGCAGAAGGGGATCTGATTATCCTGTTGAGAGCTTGCATATTGACGTAAATAATCCTCAAGTACTTGATTAAATTGCTTGGTCTGACTATCAGTCTTAGGATGAAAAGAGGTTCAAAAATTTACCTTGGAACCCATCTGCTCCATTAAAGCCTTCTAGAAACAGAGGGTGAATTGGATTTCTCCATACAGAGTGATCCCTTAGGAAGTCTATTATCAAATACTACCTTAAAAATAACATGTCTGCAATGTTCTTGGTAGTACAAGATGAGAGAGAAATGAACATCAAATATTTTTTGAGGTGGTCTACAGCCACTATAATGCTGGTATTTCATTTTCTTGGGGGTGAATCAGCAATAAAATTCATTGCTATTGAGCTCCATGGCTGTAAGTAAATTGGTAGGGGTCTAGAAAGCCCTGAGACTTAGTATATGAAAATTTATTTATTTCACAACTTAAGCAGTTAGCAATACATGTATTGATGTCTTCTTAATCCCTGGCTACCAGTAGCAATGTCTTAAGCATTTTAATGTCTTAAGAAGGCCGCTGTCTTGTTCCAATGCTCCTTTGTGCATGTGACTTACCGCTCAAACCCTTATTTCCCCTTCTGGAACTACTAGTGATCCATTGATGTAACTGTATCCCTTGATTGTTTGATGTAATTGCCTTGGGTGATTTCCTTAACATTTGGACTACAGTAGCTTTAAAAGCTATGGCAACAAGCAAAAATTCTTCAGATTTAAACAAAATGATTTCAGATTTAAACAAAATCCAAGTTGCGCAAGATTCAGGATTCAATTAATTTAAATATCTTTGGTTAATAAATGAACTGTCAAACCAAAAACAAAATTTCACTAACCCATCATACAAAATTATATCAAACATCAAGTGGTGTAGTTTAAACCACAAACAAAATGAACTGACACAACAAGTGAAATGGATGGATGCTATTCCGGAGTATATTATAATCCAATCAGGATTCATATGAGGCACCAACAGAAGGACTAAAGTGAAACAAAACTTGAGCAATCTAAAAGCGAGATTACACAAGCACAAAACAAAATAAACTCACACAAGATGTGTAGTATGAGCAGCCTAAAATAGAAATATAACAGTTTAACAGCCAATCAACAGCTATCCAATTTAGGAACAGAGGCATTTTATCCATTTTCATGGCTCCAGATTTGTATGAAAAGGTTTTGAGAACCTTCCAAATATGGACTTGAGATCACAACAAAAATAATTCATTAAATTTTAAAATTTCTACTTTTAGTGATTTTATCCTAAGTTTTATTTCAATATGGTTTTCAATAGCAACATCTTCAACCGCGTCAGCAGCCAAGCCAGCTGCAATGGAGGCAAGGCTCAGAACATGGAGGCACCCGTTTACACCCAAGCCTTTGAGGTGGGTAACGAGGAAGCTGACCTGTTACTGTCCCCCAACCCATATGGCTTTGACTTGTTTGAGAGTCACTTAGCGTCTAGCTCTGCCCTTGCTCTCACACCCACCCCTGCACAAGCTGCCCGTCAACCAACCAATCAGGATGGCAACCTCAATCCAGAACAACTTCCTGCCACCACCCAACCTGCCCCCCCCCTCAGCCAATCAGGCTTCAGCTCCCGCCACCCAGCGCCCCAAGCAACAAATCATCACTGCCCAAATTCTTCAGGAAATTGTGGCACTGAACCTACAGGGTCTGTCCTGGGATCAGATCGCTGACCAATTGCAATTTACCCGAGCTACTGTCATGCGGGAATTCAACAGCATGATGAACAGGGGGAATCAGATTGGGGCAGCCAAGAAGGCCCAAGAGTCCCAGATAACTGAGGCCTACCCAATAATGCTTGACCTCCTCCAGCGGGACCCCAAGCTTCCCTTGACCCAAGTCCGGAAGCAACTTGCACACCATGACATTTGGGTGTCTGAGCGCATGGTGCAGCTCTGGATGCACGGAAAGTTGGCTTCCATACGGGTTCTTACCAATTTTGCCGGTAACCAATAGGATGGCGCTGAGGATTTCCCATATGACACTGCAATCAAATCAACCCTGGTCAGATGTTTGACAAGTCTAACAGATGACATCATGTTTGTCTTGTACTACAAGTTATCAATTGCATTTGACAATTTTGGTGAGCAAGGAAAAGCCGCCACCAAGAATGGAAGAAAGAAGGTCAAGAAGGGGACTTTCATTGGTGCATTTCTGGCTGTTTCAGCCAAGGGTTTTGTCTACTATCAGAAAAACCCTGATTTCATCAATGGGTACTCATACAGCCACATCCTCAGTGGATTGCTCGACTCCTGGGATGGCTCAAATTCCAAATACTGGGTTTTCTTGAGCCACCAGATGGAGGGAAGCTCCACTGCCCTCAAGGCCATCCAGGGACGCGGGCACCAGGCCTCAGTCTACCCCGCCGGCCATGCAGACATCCATCTGGCTGATGTTGTCTTCTTCAACATTGGAGATACACTACAGGAGCGCCGCCCTCAGGCTTTCAACAGCCTCTATCTTGGGGTCCTTGATCACAATTTTCTCTATGGTCACCAAATGGTGGCTGACTTGTTTGTGCAAATGGTTTTCCATGTGAACATGGGCAACCAATCACACAAGGATAAGCACCTCCCACCCCGTGCCACAGCCACCTAACAGCCCATCCAGCCAATGACTGATGAGGAGTACAATGAACGGTATATGGCGGCCATCAAGCACAATCCTTCTGCCTCCACCCCCACCACCAACACCCCCTGCCCGCAAACCCAACCCATCCAATCCCAGAACCCCCAGGCCAGCACCGCCTCTACGTCTTCCTTCCTGTGCTATTCTGCCTACTAGGCATCACTCTTCCCCGCCTCAATAAACCCCTGGTCCCAGAAAATTTCTATTTATATTATCTTTATTTTGAATTTCAATTGTTTGTGTTCTCTTTGTTTATAGTTGGTTTTATTCTTTATGTTCAGCTTATTTCTATAAAATCATATATTTACTATGTTGTGTATCTAGATCCTGAACACAGTTATTTTTAGCACCCAAACATAGCCCCTTGTGAAAATATTAACAATAATTTGGTGATCAGCTAAATTTGAATTAGAAAATTATAGTGTTAGCTGTTTTTAGATAAAGTTGTTACTGATCCAAATTCAAAACCTTAATGATAAACTTTAAGCCAATCAGGAGCCAAGTGATAAAGTGATTGTTGTGACATAAAGGGTCATTCAATAATTATTTGATGCATGTGCGCTAATTAATATGATTGGCTGGATGTTTTGCCATTGTACGCTATTGCCGCTGTGGCAAGTTGTTGGTGGACTAGTGCTAACCCAGCAGCTGATTGGGCACTAGTCCACCAACAACTTGCCACAGCAGCAATGGTGTACAATGGCAAAACATCCAGCCAATCATATTAATTAGCACACATGCATCAAAGAATTATTGAATGACCCTTTATGTCACAACAATCACTTTATCACTTGGCTCCTGATTGGCTTAAAGTTTATCATTAAGGTTTTGAATTTGGATCAGTAACAACTTTATCTAAAAACAGTTAACACTATAATTTTCTAATTCAAATTTAGCTGATCACCAAATTGTTATTAATATTTTCACAAGGGGCTATGTCAAGCGCCAAAAATAATATGGTAATCAAGGAAACAATGCCAACACAAAGCAAACAACACATATTGAGATGAGCATAAAACATATACACAATGGGTAAAAAGATGGGATAATGTAGTAGATGGGAAAACAAAAAGAAATAAACAAAGAGGCAACAGTATCAAAATAATACAGAATTTATTGGGACAAAAGCTATAAAAACATATGGAAAGGTTAGTAAAAAAATCAAATGAGAGAACTCAAAAAGCTTCTGAAGGACCTTGACTTGGTGATTGCCAAAATAAAGGACATTGACTGCAAGGTCAAAGCAAAGGTGAAGTCTGCCGTCCTCACTGGGGACAAAATTGATAAGGTGTCTGCAAAGGCACTAATGTCAAAAATGCCTGACACCCCAGAAATAACAATCAAGCGCTTACTGAATATTCAAAAAACAGTGGTTGAGGGGCTCCAGTTCAAGGCTTACAATCTTTCTGCGCCGTCTGTCTGGGTTGATGACCCGGAGATGTATGCCCACCTCAAACCCACCAAGCATGCCAGGGCGGAGGACACCAAATTGCCCGCACAACTGCTTGCGCCAAGAATGGCAAAGCCGGCTGAAGCCGCTGGCAAAGAAGAAACACAAGAAGGTAACCTAAAAAATAAAATTAATAAATTTTCAAAATACTTACATTTTTTTCTTAGAAAACGTAGACGGTGAACTCCGCTGGGTCCTGGTCCCTTTTGTCCCCCCACCTTCTATGCCAACTATGCTAATCATGTGGCAAAACAGCTTTTCCTGTCCCCCCTGTCTTGCGGGAGCTTGAAGACAGAATTCACGGGTCCTTCCCAATGACAAGGGACGCGCTAGACGGGCTGACGCATTTTGAGGGGGCATCTGAGTGGGAAGTTACTGCCTAAAAGGATGCCCACCTGGTCTGCCTGGACCCGGTTAACCTCGGAGGAGTTTACTGTGTAAACTCCATTGAGCTTGTTTGGGACGTCCTGGCAACGCTCCCATTCAAGAATATACTAGAGATGGGCCAGGCCCATGCGGCTGCTTGCTTCTGCTTCCCAGTGAAGCATATCATCTCTTACCTGTTGGAGAACTTTGTGTGCGTGGTGTCAAAATTGACTGTTGCAGACGCAACAGCCGTAAAGAAGACCAAGATCCTCCTGGCAGACTTTGGGCTGGCCTGGAGTGCTGACAAGACGGGGGTCCCAGCAGCTATGGAGCTGACCTTCGCCCAAACCAAGCACAAGAAGAAGATTAGCGCGGTATACAAAAAATTGTGCAAGTTTACAGAAGCCTTTGCTGGACAAAGGCTTCATCTGGTTGTTTACCTGGGGTTCTTATTCTTCTTTGGGATGGGCGCGTCTGTTGAGGATCTGGACTGTCACGGTAGGTTCCAATATGCCGGGTATTGTCCGTCCAAGTAAGAAGGCACAGAAGGCCGGGAAACCTGTATCAAAATTGACCAAGTTAACGGATTTAAACCAAATGGTCAATCAAAAATGGGTCACGGCTGCTCCAGTCTGCCAGCTGAAACCAGCTCCCCCTTGCAAACTGACGTTGATAAATTGACGTAATATGAGGGTCACCCAGTATAAGCTTATTAATCAGCATGGTCCTCAGAAACTGGTCACGCAAGGGTTCTTTGCAACCTGGACTAGATACTTACTTGAAGATGCAGAAGGAATAGGAGATCAAGACTCAGGTGGTATTGCTTAGTCAAATTTTCTGATATATATTGAATAATTTTCCCTGTTTCAACTCTAAGAGTTGAGTCCTCCTAAATTTACTCAATAAAAATCAATTATCCCAAGTTCTAATTTTAAATTTTAAAAATGTATCCTGTGATTGGGTTGTTGCGGTATATCCTGTACAATCTGATTCTGAACAGAATCATTTCAGGAAGATGGGGCCCAGCATCTGGAACTTTGTTGTTGGCACTGCCAAATGTTAATTTCATGCCAGCCAATTTTGTAGCTCCTCCCCCATTCTTGAAACTGAAAATTGTGTCACTTCTCAATGCCCAGAATTCTACGCTGAAGATGCATTGATGCTTTCCCAGGTCATTTATCTTGGTTTACTCTGGTTAGGATTAATTATTCTACTTAATCCTGGAGTTACAATTGGAAAATTCACAAAAAATATCTGAAGCCGCGTTGGTGGTTAATCATCAATTCTAAGTGAATTTGGGTGGTTATTCCCTATCATTTAGAAACGGCTTCATATTATCCAGTGATTTACATCACATTACTCAACTCTTCTACGTCTGAGTTTTTGAAAGCATTTTGTCAGAAATTAGTGTTTCTTTTCTCCTGCTCCGTCAAGATATCTGTGTTTACCATGTTTATTTGCATCAGTTCATTTCTGAGTTTTCAGTTTGGGCTTTTCTTTAATTTTTGGTTTCCATCTCCGGCTGCAGTTGTAGAGACTGGATCCTCTGTTTCCTATTTCTGTTGTGTCATATCATTTTGGCGTCCAGATTATTTTCCTGCCCCACCCACTGATGAAATTTTGTGTGAAGTTTTGTCAGCATTATCATTTTATTCCAGCTCTAGCCTTAGTCACAAATCCCAAGTTTACCATGTGATGACACAGGTTTCTGAAGATGCCCGTGAATGGTTGTTGTCCGCGGTGGAGCGCAATCCACGTGTTTTAACTGAGAGTGCATCTCTATACCCTTTGTTAAAAAATTTGTGTGTATCTATTGAGGAGCTCAAAGTATATCGTAAGCTGTACGCCTTCCATCAGGGTACAACTCCGCTTTTGGTATTCCTTCCTCAGTTTCTTACCTACTGCCGTACAATCAATGTTCCTGAGGTGAATAAACTCTCAGCGTTGTGGTTAGCAGTTGAACAGACTGCCCAGGATTTGGCAGTTTTGGATTCCCTGTTAACCACAACTGAGGCCCTGGTAAGCCAAATTCTTTCTCTGGTCTCAAATCCGTCTACTTCCAAACAAGGTACATTGGTAATTGAGGATAAACCCGCTGCGCACTCTTGGTTTTCTGGTCCTTGCTCCGCGGTAGTTCCTTCCAACCAAAGCCAAGATTTTTCTCCCCCTAGCTTGTCTCAGCTACAATTGGCAGTGGTGAACAAACCCGGTGATGTAAAGGAGACCCCCATAGTGTCCGTTCCTGATAGTTCCTTGGTAATGCTTTAGCATGTTGTACCTGCAAAATCTTCCGTTATTACGTCTGAAGAGTTGCCCCTTGTTCCCATTGATTGTGATAACCCTGTTCTTCCAGCTGCTGTCCAAGAAATGATTGAGCATTACTTCCAGGAGCATCCTGCCTTCTTAGCTGCCGTCTGTACTGCTGAAGAAAGACAAGACCCTGCCAAGATTGCTACCTTTGCTGCAAATAAATCCACTTCTGGTTACTTCTTGTTCTATGGTAGCATTGATAATGGTCAGACTATCTATCAACCAGCTATTTTGTTGGATACAGGTGCTTCCAAAAATTTCATGAGCGTGGAGACTGCCAACTTGCTACAACTCAAGTACCACCTGGGAATGCTTGTTAGGGGTGGAAATTGTCAAATGTTTCCCTCTTTCCAGCTGAAGAAGCCAGTTACTTTTGTAGTTGCAGGTCAGTCTTTTACTGCGAGGTTTTCTGTTTGCCCTACCCTTATGTATCCTATCATTTTGGGAGTGAGTTGGTGAAGATATCATAATGTATTGACCTTACTGGGAAAAAATGAGCTACAGGTGGAACACTCCTTGGGTATAACTATTTGTATTCTGCTGTTAGATATGTCTGAATCTGAGCAATCATCACAGACCATACAATTGTTTCCTGTCCCTGTCCCCGCAAGTTCGGATTTACTGGCATGTTTGCAACCCTGGTCTGCTTCATTTGACGCCACCAGAGGCAAAGTCCTTCCCAAGCACACTCAGTTTGACTTTGACTTTAAGGTCACTGTTGATCTGATCAGAATGGTGTCTCCTATTTACCCTTTAACCTTGAAGGAAGATGCATGTTTGGAAGAGTGGACTTGTGAAATGTTGGCAAAAGGCTACATTTTTAAGAAAGATTTGTCAATCTTCTCTCTGCTATTATTTTTTCAGAAGTCTGATGGGTCCCTTTGTCCTTGTGTCAACTACAGGAATTTGAATAACATTACAATTCCGGATCCTTATCCTTTACCTCTCAAAGCACAGATCTCTAGGTGCGTTGAGAAGGCCAAGGTATTCTCAAAACTTGATCTGTTGAATGCTTTCAATCAAGTCAGGATTGCAGAAGGAATGAAATGGTTAACAGCATTCAGAACTAAGAAGGGTATCTTCCAGTTCTGTGTAATGCCTTTTGGATTGAAGAATGCCCCGGCTTGCTTTCAGCGTTTAATTGATTCAGCCCTGAGAGATCTCCTAGGTGTTTGTGTCATTGCATATATGGATGACATCTTGGTGTTTTCTCTGGATGAGGAGTTCCATAAGGCCCACTTATCAGCAGTTGTAGAGCGCATTCTCCAAGCAAACTTGATCATCAAAAGGAGTAAGTGTGAATTCTTTAAACGTAAGATTACCTTTCTGGGTAATATTATCTTTGAGAATGGCCACACTGTTGCCCCTGACAAGGAAGCTGTGGTTTGAGAGTATGCTACACCTGTGACAGTATCCCAACTTTGTAGTTTCTTGGGTAAATGTACGTTCTTAAAGAAATTCACCCCCCACTTGTCTGAGGTGGCCGCCCCTTTATATTTGGCTAGTGGAAAGACAACTTTGGTCTGGACGCCTGAGTGTGCAAGTGCCTTCTCAGCAGTCAAGGCTCTTTTGTTGTCCTCCCCAGTGTTAAGACATGTGGATCCTGAGCTTCCTTTTGTGGTTTCCACTGATGCATCTAAATACACTGTGGCTGGTGTGCTGTTGCAGACGGCTAGTGACGGGATTGAGAGACCTGTAGGGTATTTCTCCCGGAAGATGGAGGCTCAAGAACACAACTACATGATCTACGACAAGGAATTGTTAGCTGTTGTGGAATTGTTAAAGCATTGACATCACCATCTCATGTTGGCACATCATCCATTTGTAGTAAGAACTGATCACAAAGCTCTTCTATATTATTGACAACCCAGAGTTTTATCAGGTTGTCAATCCAGATGGCATGGTGATCTGACAAGATACAAGTTCCGCTACAAGTTTATTAAGGGATCTGACAATCACTTGGCTGATGCTCTAAGCAGGAATCCTTCCCATCTCCCAGATACTAGTATGGACGCCAAGTTTAACACACATACTATGATTCCAGACAAGGCTATGGTGCCTTTTGTATTGCCTCTGCCAGCTAAGTTGGCCACCATGTCCTTAGCTGAGGGCGCAGACCTGGACTTGTATTCCAAGGTTAAGTTTCTGCAACTTTTGTCCAAGGGTTATGATAGGCTATTAGAGCTAGCATGTGCAAACCCAGTAGGTCAGCCTCAGGACTATAATAAGATTGGTCCAGTCCTATATCATCAAGGTTACTTGTGGGTCCCTGAAGGCACTATTTGGGATGAAATCATGGAGGCTAATCATACCTGTCCAACAGCTGGTCATCCAGGGAAAAACAAAACAGTGGAACTTATCCGCTGCCAGTTTTCCTGGAAAGGTTTGACTGTGCAGGTAGCAGCTTTTGTTTGAGATTGCCTGGTATGTGTTTGATCCAAGGACAGTTGGAATAAGACTACTGGTTTACTGGTTCCACTTCAGCCTGCTGCGGGTCCCTGGACGTCTGTGTCAGTGGATTTCATTGGCAAGCTTCCCAATTCCAATGGGTTTAACACAATCATGGTGGTAGTTGATTGTTTTACAAAGATGGAACACTTTTTACCTTGCTTCTCACAATTACTTTGGCGGATACCGCTAGGTTATTTGTGAACAGAATCTTCTCTCTACATGGCATCCCAATGAAGATTGTAAGTGACCGTGGTCCTCAATTTATTGCTCAGTTCTGGGAAGCTTTTACTGGAATCCTTGGTATCAAATTGTGCCGCTCTACTGCTTTCCACCCCCAATCTTATGGACAAACAGAGAGGGTAAACCAAAGTTTGGAGGTCTACCTACGTTGCTACACCAATGCACAACAAGATGACTGGTGTGATAATCTACCCATGGCAGAGTTCACATATAATAACACCCCACACACGTCAACTCAAGTATTGCCATTTTATGCCAATGTGGGTTACAATCCTTCTTCCAACATGGGTCCTCATTTGGTTAGCAATGTGGAAGCTGCAACTGATCAAGCCACTGCATTGAAGCAGGTTCATCAGGAGCTCCAAGTTACTCCTGCCACCACTGTGACAACTTACAAGGAATACACAGATTGCAAGCACCAGGAAGGTCCAACTTACAGGCCAGGTGATCTAGTCATGGTTGATGCTTGCAAAATGAAACTTAAGGTTCCCTGTCGCAATTTAGGTCCCAAGCAAGTTGGTCCCTTCAAGGTAGAACATCAGATTGGTCCCTCCGCCTATTGGCTGGATTTACCCCCGGCTTTTAAGATTTTCCACACCTTCCATGAATATCTCCTTACTCCTTTTGAGTGTACCAAGATCCCTTTCTTCCCAACCCATTCTTGTGGAAGGAGAACCTGAGTACAAGTTAAATTGTATACTGGCTTAATGAAAGAATTGCCGCTGTTTGGAATATTTGGTATCTTGGAAAGGTTATCCTGATTCTGAAAACTCTTGGGTTCCCCACTACAATTGTTCAAATTCCTCTGATCTGATCCATGAGTTCTACAAGCACAATCCCACTGCTATTGATCACTCTGAACTTACCCTAGCTGCAATGAAACTCCCACCTGCCCATAAGATTTTCTCTTTATCCCATCTCCCAGATGGTGGTATTGTGCCCAGGGCTAAAGCAGAGGGGAATGTCACGGTAGGTTCCATAATGCTAGGTATTGTCCGTACAAGTAAGAAGGCACAGAAGGCTGGGAAACCTGTATCAAAATTGACCAAGTTAACAGATTTAAACCAAATGGTCAATCAAAAATGGGTCACGGCTGCTCCAGTCTGCCAGCTGAAACCAGCTCCCCCTTGCAAACTGACGTTGATAAATTGACGTAATATGAGGGTCACCCAATATAAGCTTATTAATCAGCATGGTCCTCAGAAACTGGTCACGCAAGGGTTCTTTGCAACCTGGACTAGGTACTTACTTGAAGATGCCAAAGGAATAGGAGATCAAGACTCAGGTGGTATTGCTTAGTCAATTTTTCTGGTATATATTGAATAATTTTCCCTATTTCAACTCTAAGAGTTGAGTCCTCCTAAATTTACTCAATAAAAATCAATTATCCCAAGTTCTAATTTTAAATTTTAAAAATGTATCCTGTGATTGGGTTGTTGCGGTATATCCTGTACAATCTGATTCTGAACAGAATCATTTCAGGAAGATGGGGCCCAGAATCTGGAACTTTGTTGTTGGCACTGCCAAATGTTAATTTCATGCCAGCCAATTTTGTAGCTCCTCCCCCATTCTTGAAACTGAAAATTGTGTCACTTCTCAATGCCCAGAATTTTACGCTGAAGATGCATTGATGCTTTCCCAGGTCATTTATCTTGGTTTACTCTGGTTAGGACTGATTGTTATACTTAATCCTGGAGTTACAATTGGAAATTTCACAAAAAAATATCTGAAGCCGCGTTGGTGGTTAATCATCAATTCTATGTGGATTTGGGTGATAATTCCCCATCATTTAGAAATGGCTTCATATTATCCAGTGATTTCTGTCACATGGACAGGGTCCTTCTGGGGATTGACGTGGCCTGGCTTGCACTCAACGGGAAGAAGGTCCCCCCTGGATACAACTCAGTTGATCATGTGATCCAGGACGCCCTGGTCCTGGCAGGCATCTTTGGGTTTGCAGCCCGCCTAAAAAGCTGCTGCTTCACTCCCACCTGACCCTACTGCCTTTCACCAGCAGGAGGGAGCATTTCAATACGGGTGTATCCACCGTTCACGGTGTGGCAGTGGAGGTTGTGTGCCACCTCCATTGTGGGGTGGGTACATACCGCCAAATTCACTACAGGCGTTCATAATAAATTCTCTCTTCTAATAAACATATTTATACTCTACAATATTTTTATTATAATTAATTTTTCAAATAATATTTTAGCAAACAAGATTTGCAAAATATATTACAGAAATGGGTTTCATAAAAGTATAAAATTATATGTTAATAAAATAAATTCTAACTTGTACATTTTACGCTTAAATTTTTTAGAATTATTTTTACATTTATTTGACCAAAGTGATTTAAATATTTTTGCGTAATCTAGTACTGAGCATTTGGGATTACCTCAGATGGCATAATAAAATAATATACAATAAAATAAATAAATTACTTACATCTATTGATGGATCTTCTGAATGTGATTGCAGGTGTGGAAACATCTAAATATAAAATGATAATTAATAAATATTGAATAATAAATTAGAGAATATAAAAAAGTTGGACACACTAAGCCTTTAATTGATTGGCTGTTTGACTAGGCACGCAGGGATGAATGAATCAGCGTGGCCATGGAATTTGGCCACGGTCTCAGCTGAGAGGGTATGGATCCCAGCCTGCAGCAAATCAAACAGGTCCTTGATCCCTGTTGGGGTTCCTTGCTTGACAACTTGCTTGAGCCACCCAAAGACTTCCTCAATGGGATTTAGGAAGGGCAAATAGGCGGGGAGGAAGAGAAGGCACATATTTGCCGTGGCCAATTGCTGGGGGCCCACTGCAATGCTTGTGTTAATCATTGGGAATTTCTCAAGAATGTCAGCCACCTTGTGGAGACCAACGTTGTCCAACACAATCACATTGGTGAAGCCCGGGCTTATGCGCCTCAGGTGCTCCTGGACCAATCAGAGGAATGACAAGAAGGTATGGCTGTTGTGAGAACCCAATATCATTTGATAAAGCTCAACCTCCTTTGGACCAAGGAGAGCCACCATTGAGTATGCTGTGGCGCAGACTACAGCACGCCAAGCCATCCCGTCATTGGAGCCTCTGGGGACATACCCATACTCATTGCGCATTGACGAGGCAAATGCTGATTTGTCAATATAATAGAATTTCACTGTCCCCTTGGCTTTGAGGGAAGTGTATGCCTCTGCGTAATTTTTCCAGACGTCAATGTTGGCTGGGCTGTTTCTGTTGTAGGGGGATACCCCAAGCTTTTTCCAAGAAAGTTGCATTCCCTTCACCAGATGGTAGTAAAAGGAAATCAAGGCCTCTATCCCAAAAGCAGACTTGGTCATGGCCTGTATATTTGCCAGTTCAAGATGGCAGTCCCAGGTGATCCACTGGCAGATTGCCCATTTGTGCTCCTTGGTGAGCATGGTTGACACGCACAAGGATTTCTCCGCGGCAAGGACACAACCAGTATTAATGAATTTATGGAAGGTCTTGCTGGCTTATTTGGGATCCACTCCAACAATGACCACAGCCGCCTTGTAGTTACCCAATGCCCGCATTAGCTTAAGCAGGATGATGTGTTTGATGTCAGGGATGCGCTTCTGGGCAGGCTTTTTGGCAGTAGGGGTCAACTCATTGGGATTGGGCACAACACAGGGCATGGGCACCTTGGTGTAAAACGCAGCAACTTTCTTTAGCACCAGCTGTCCCTCATCATTTGGTAGAACTGGGGCTCCTTGTCATCCTCCTGATTGCCATCACTGACGTAGGGCTTGTAGCTAGTATCAAGTACAGGCTTCACCTTCTCCAGCATGGCTGATGAGACCAACTCTTGCCGGTACACAACGTCAAACACATATGAAGTAAGTTCTACCTCCTTGTTTCTAACTTTCTTTGTAGTGGTGACCTTGGTGGGCTTCTGGGTCAGCTTGGGGACCTGAGGGTTTATGCTCTGCACCCTAGCAGCTTGTGCTCCTTGAACTGGCTGTGTCAGTGCAGCGTCACTATGGAACTCTCCTCTCCTGCCTCCCTCCTGAGTAGGCACTTGTGTTGTACTAAGTCTATTCTTTGACCTGTGGGGGCAACTGCAACTGCGGCGCACAACGGGTGCAATGGTAGTCTGTTGCTGTGTTTCTTCCATTTTAAAATTTAATAAAAGATTAAATAAATTTCAATTGAGTTACTCCCTAATTTTAATTTTTGCTTTTATCTGAATATGTATATTTAATTAATATTTTTCCCATCCAATATTCCAATTATAGATTTTTTATTTCTTAGTTAGTTGTTTTTGGTTTTACAACGCCCATTTTAGAATACTCAAAAAAATCCACCCATTTTCCCAGATTTTACTGCCAAATTCAAACACCCAACACAATATTTTTAAAATTTATGTTTCAGATCTTGTGTCTTATTTCAGATACCTTGGTATCATTCATGATTACAATCCCTTGCACACATTGGTGGAGTGATTTTGTTTACATTGTGAGTTGCTATTGTGTTTTGTTTTTGGATTGAGTTTTGACACACCACGCTTGGGTGTATTTTGTCATCAATTCACATAGTAAACATATGTACACCAAAAGTCAACTCACACCATTTTGTTTGTGAATCAATGTATTTTGGATTATATTTGAATGGTTTTGCTTTGAGTGTGAGTACTTTGTTGCTGTGTTGACCCATTTTTCCCATTCACACCAATAAACCCTGTTAACAGAGTGTATATTTTAACCTGAGAGTTGGATTTTGTTTAAATCTGAAATCAATTTGTTTAAATCTGAAGAATTTTTGCTTGTTGCCATAGCTTTTAAAACTACTTTATCTCTTCCTGGAAGAAAAGGCTAATCTGGGCCTTCATGATCTCTTGATCCAAGTCTGTAAAAGCAGATACTTCCATGATGCCAAAAAAATTGTGAGGAAAAGAGTATGGCTCAATTGTTATGACCATGATTGGCAATGGAGTCCTCCTTCAAATATTTGCATATATTAAATGCATCTGGTACTATTTTCATCTTTCCTGAAGTATAACATATGAAAATATGAAGGCAAGAAGATATATTGCCTGTGTGGCCAGGTGTGGGACAATATTTTGTTTTTCTGTGAAGTAAAAAATATTATTATGATTGGTTTGAATGATCATGGGGTATTTACTACCCTCCAGGTATTGTCTCCAGTGCTTGATAGAATTTACAATATCATAAAGTTTATTTTTGTATAAATGTTAATTTCTCTCACAGTCTAGGAGCTTGTATGCATAGAAGGCCACATGATAGAATTTATCATCCTTTCCTTGCTGGAGTAGTACTTCCCCAATGCGTAGTTCAACGTGTCTGCTTTCAGGAAAAATGATTTGGTAGGGTCAGGCATAAAAAACAGAACCAGTGAGAAAGGCGTGTTTCAGGGATTTGAAGGCAGAAGTACACTCAGGAGAGAGAAAACAGGACTTTTTCAGAACAAAGACTAGTCAAGGGCAAGGTGATCAGAGAGTTTTTTTGGATTGAATCCCAGCAACAGTTTGCCAGGCCCAAAAAACTTCTAACATCCTTCCTTCAGGTTAGTGTTGGCCAATATTTTACTGCATCTACCTTGTCTTATAACATGACAAACCCTCCAGTATTGACTACATAACCCAGAAATTTAACCTTGGATTAAAAGAATTCACACTTCTTGAATTTGGCGTGTAAACTGGCCTGGAACAATTTGCTCAGTATCTGGCCTAAGTGTTTTAGGTGTTCCTAGTGAATTTTGCTGTAGATGAGGATATTGTTGAGGTAGGCAACACAGAATGGGTACATGTATTCATCCAATACTGAGTCAATAATCCTCTGGAAGGTGCTGGGGGCGTTGAATTTCCCATTTGGAATTACCAAGTACTTGTATAGGCTGTACCTGGTTTTGAAAGCTATCTTGTATTTTTTGTCTTCTTTGATTTGGATCTGGTTGAAGGCATCTTATATATCAACCTTTGAATATAATTGTGCTACAGTGAGGATGTTGCATAAAACTTTTATGTTAGAGATAAGATATCTATTCTTTAAAGTGATATCATTCAGCTTCTGGTAGTTTACTCATGTGAACATTCCTCTATTTTTCATAAAAACAGCAATGGGGAGGAGCAGAGAGCTTTGGATACACAGATGAGTTTTTTTTCATGTCCTCTAAGTACGCCTTCAAGAACTCCTGTTCCTAGCAGTTAAAGCTATAAATTTGTCTGTGGTGAGGCTGAGCCCCTGATAGCAGCTCTATTACATGGTCATAGACTGAATGACTTGATAGCCGTGTGGATTTCTCCTCACTAAACACAGGACTCTACTTTTACAACAGTGTGGATATATCTCAACACTGGGATTAATCTTCATAAAATAGTTTATTGGATGGCTTGGTTTGGCTAAGGAAGAAGGGCACTATTTTGCCAGTGTCTGGGTGTCACAGGGTGAAGTTATGTTATTGATAGTTTAAAAGAAGTACGTGTCTGTCTGATCACAAGTCACCTAGGATTGAGGGGTATGAAAGTACTTATAATAGGATAAAAGACAAGGAGCACACATTTGTTTCTATTGTTAAGGGCAGTTTTTGATTACATTATATCCCATGTCTTGTGAGCTATTTCCCATAGTCATTAGTAGCCTGTTTTTGATGGCTGTCAATCCATATTCCTTTGCTAGGGTGGATTCAATGAAACTCTTGTTGACACCTGTATCAATGAAAGCTTATACTTTGTGTATTGCTCCTTTCACCCCTATTATGAATGGGATAAACTTTTAAGGCTGGTTATAGTCACTTATTTGAGCCAGGGACACAGAAGGAGGGTTCTTTTTGGGGCATGCTCTGGTTAAGTGCCCGGTCTTTTGGCAATAAAAACACAGTCCATATGATGATTCACATTTAGAACTGTTGGCAGGCAAGGCTATTTCTGGCTAAATAAAGGATAGTTTCCTAAAAGAGGTGATTTTTGGGGTTTTTGTTTGTTTACCAGCCCTAGTAGCTGGGGTTTAATATTTATGTCTTGGGGTAGTAACAGGGCAGCTCCCAAAAGAGTACTTTGAAAGGGTATAGATGAGTGCCCTGGAAGGGTTATACCAAGAGGTATAGGCTTCCTTAGATCATCTGGTATAATAATACAGCTGGATATTTTCCTGGGATGAGGGAATACTGTAATGACATTAAGATCCTGATACCAACTGGGTCTTAATACAGTTGGGTTACTTTTCCCCAAAAGGAGACAAAAGTTTCTCTTTCTGTCAGGATCATCATTTTTGATGATTCTAACACACCTTGACACTGAATTCCAACATACAGACACTTCTCTTAAAATTAATGATATCTTTTATATTGATGTAAACAAGAATTTGGAGGAGAAAGAAGTAAAATAACCAAGTTTTTATGATGGAATGGCAACCTCCAGAATTAACTCATACATAATGAAACATCCTCCATGTTGACAATTCTCAAAAATATTTTTCTTATTTTCAATATTAAAAATTATTTTTTCTTGATTAAATAATTGACACTGATAATAGAAGCAATGTTTGATTTTTATTTTTGCGCCCATTACAGTAGTTTTAAAAGCTATGGAAATAACCAAAAATACTTCAGATTTAAAAAAATGATTTCAGATTTAAGCAAAATCCAACTATCAGAATAAAATATACACTATGTTAACAGGGTTTATTGGCATTAATGGGAGAAATGAGTCAACACAACAAAGAAGTGCTCACGCGCAAAGCAAAACCATTAAAAATACAATCCAAAATACATTGATTCACAAACAAAATGGTGTGAGTTGACTTTTGGTGTACATAGGGGTCATTATTTTAGGAATTAGGCCATTTTCTAATACACATGCTGCTCAAGTCGCAGCATAACATAGTTCGATTTTGAAAAAATCAAATTACAAATTTTTATATTTAAAACAGTAATAACTCAACAAATATTTAATATTTTTTCACACTGTAAGCTATCAAAATGAAGCTAAGAATCTTATCTTTCTATTGGTGTTAAAATATTAATAGGTATAGTATATTGAATATTAAAGTGAAAGCCATTTAAAAGAGCATATGCCAGATTTTATTATATTATTTTGATAATGAAATAGAATATATTGCTTTAAGCTAAAAAAGTAAATCTTTATTAATAATATATAATTTTTATTTGACTAAATTAAAGATAAGATTGAGAGCATTATTTTTTTCATTTTATTTTATTCAAAAAGCTCATTTTTTAGGATTTTATGGTAGTTTGAAGTTAGAATGTTTTTATCACTGCTTAGATTAACTTTAAGGTTCAAGTGAGCTTTGAACCTCAAATTAAGCATTCTTTAAATGGAATGCTTTGATATTTTATCATTTTAAAAACATGCAGAAGAGTTACAACTAAGTGAATACATCATTTTAATTGATTTGCATTGATTACAACAAGGATATGATGTAATAATGATGCTTAGCTGCTTCACATGAATTACTTGTGCATAAAAACTGGGTATTTAATTAATTCTACAAACATAAATTCAAGTTCAAATTATAGCAAAAGCTATCACATCATTTCTTTCAGAATGGTGCCATTTAGCTTGGTCTATAAGAACTAAAGCACAACAAAGCTTCTAATCCAAAAGACCCCATTCAAAGGCCACACTCTGATCAGAACTACTCCATCATTAAGGCAGATTTAAGAGATCTGACCTAATGACAGATTCAAAGTACTATTATGTCTTCAGTTAAACTTACTTTTGCCATGCTACCTTTTTTCTCTTGGGAGCTTCAACAAAAAGAGAAATAATTTCAATGTTAAAAAATGCTTTCCTCTTTATAGCTGGTGATGATATTGATACTTTCATCAAGCACTTTCTTACTCAACCTGGATTTGGGAGATCTCAGTTCCTTCCAACTATTCAAAATCAAAAAAAAAGCAATGAGTTCATTGAAAACTTAAAGGATCTCCTGAAATCTTCTCCCCAAAAGCATCTCCCAGCCTTGTGATCTCTGGTTACTTCCAGCTACTCTTTAAAAGAGCTTATTGATATGGGGTTTAATGTAACCAAAAGTGAGTTTGAATACTCAAGAAAAATAAATAAAATAAAATGAAAGCTTAAAAAAGAGCCAAAAAATAAAGAACTATTCATTTAAAAACAATTAAAAAATTGCTGGAAAATTCTTTTGAAACAAGCCAGTTTACAAAAAAGTTCCTGAAAATTTTTATAAAGATATTGAAAAAGAAATGAGTGAATACTCAACTGCAATAAAATACTCTCTCTTAAAAACAAAAAAAGAAACATATGAAAATAAAGAACAAAATTTCAGTTTCAATTTCTACTTACTATAAATTAATCCCTAAAAATATAATAAAAAGTAAAAAACAAACTGATATGTGCAATATTTGTAATTTAAAAAATTCACTAGAAAAAAGAAGGAAGAATGTGAAAGTAAAAACTTACCATTTCCAGAATCTATAGACAATGACTTAAAGACTATTAAGCAGCACCAAGAATTTTATGTTCATCAAAATAGGGAATATAAAAAGATATTAACAAATTAGATTATGAGTCTTGTGTTGTAGTTATAGATTATAAAGAAAACTTAAAGGTTGGAAATGGTCCAATTAAGACCAATAATTGTTTTTATTCAAAAAAACCTATCTCATTATTAGGGTTTGCAATAGTTTTTAAAGAAAACAATAAAATTGAATATGAATATCATAATTTTTTGTCTCAAATGTTATCACATAGTTCTTTATTTTCAGGTGAATTTCTAATAAGTCTTCTTAAATTAGATATATTTAAAAAATAAAAAGCATAAAAGTGTGGACTGATAATGGAAATCATTTTAGCTCATATGAATTTTTATATTGCTTATTTAAAGAGGCACCTAAAGATATTAAGGGTTCTATAAAATATAATAATTTTGTTGAATGTCATGGAAAAAGCATTGTTGATGGTCACTTTGGTGTAATGTTAAAAATGTATAAGGATAAATAAAATGAGCTTTATATTAACAATATTAATGATATTAAAAATATTTTTGAGCAAGAAGAAAAAAGAAAAGAATTATATAAATCAGTTCTATCAGGCCCAAATATTTCTCAAAAGTCATTCTTTTATATTTATTAAAGAAAAGTTAGACCTATAAGAAGAGAGCTTGAAGTTAAAAATCTGCACATCAGTCTTTCATATTTGATGAAAGATGGGACGTTATATACTTCACCTCTAACATTTGAAAGTTTATCAGAATATTCTGAGATAACTTATCATTTGAAATCATGTGATGATACCAGAGAAACAAAAATATCAGAAGATGCTAGTGGTGTATTGGGGCAAGTTCATGAAGTAGGGTAGCTTACTAGAGGGTGTATTTTAAATAGAGTTATCAGTCTTTCAAAAAAACAACCTTTTTTTCTGAAACAAACTAAGAATATTTATGATAAGCCAAAGATAGGGTAATAGCATTTATAGCTTTGCGGCTGCTGTTACTCTCCCATACAACTCATCATAAATATTTTTAGCTTGTAGTTTGTAGTAGCACTTGAGATATTTTCAGTAATACTATAAGTTACAATTTTCATTTCTAAAATTGTTGACTTATTTTTAAAAAAAAATCTAAGCCCAAGATCAATTAAAGTTTTGTATTGATTATATTTTAAGCTTTCTGAATGATTTGAATATGAATAATGTGATTAAGCTATAAAATAATCAATCTGGCGCCTAGGCATAACAAGAAAAATAATGACCCATGTTTTTAGGACAACTCAATCCCCTCTTTGTTTGGTATTGCCTGTTTGGCAATTTATTTCATCTGGGAATGATAATTTTGCCTATTGGATCTATGTTGGCAGTTTTAAAATTTTCTGTCTTAATACATCATTTAGTGAAGTTATTTCCGGTAAAATGGGTTCCTGAAACTGTCTATGACTTATGGGTAGCTTTAAAGAGGTCTTGATGCTACTAAGAAAGCATAGGGTGCCTAGAGCTGTCATTGGGGTGGCTTTTCAGAGAAGCAGCTTCTGAACTTAATTATTTTGTGATGTCTAGGAAGTAAAGTTGGTGACTTTTCAAAAGCTCAAGCTAGCCACTTGGGAGAACACAGTGGAAAAAAGTAGCACAGAGATGCTTTCCCTTGAATAGCTGGTCAAAGAAGGGTAGAAGTAAGGTGCTTGCCTAAGGTCATTATGCCAAAGAAAGAGTAGCAGTAATAAGCTTGCACCTGAAGAGCTTGAAAGTAAAAGTAAGTAGCATTGTTATGCTTTACCCTGAAAAATTTATTCAGAGAGGGTAGCAGTTAGGTGCTTTTCTCTGGAAGTAGTAGTAGAGGAATCTTTGTGCTAATGTACTAGTTGTGGTTATAAAGTTGCATTTAATAGGTAGGTATAGTGTTAGTTTTTTGGTGTGTGTTTTAAGAATTATGTGGAATTATTGAAGAGAGCTTAATAAATTCTTTTAAATAACTAGCTACAAGAGCAGAAAGTAGAACTTTTGAAAAGACATTATCCCTTGATTTTACTATGATAGTAAAGATCAGGGTAAAACATTAAATAAAACCCTGGGAAAAATTACATAGTAATTACTATTTTAACTGGTTGGGTTGAATGTATGCAAGCTTTGTGCTGAAGCAAGGAAGTATTTAACACTTTGACACGTAAAGTGTTAACATTTTGAGCAACTGGAGTGTTGAAAATTTCTTTCCTAGTTGAATCACAGTGGAGCTTCATAGATGATGAAGTTTAAAACGCTGAAATTGTTGGTTGAGTTGGAGGCTTGTTTAATGACAAAGATCATTGGTTAGAAGCAAAAATCTTAAAGTAAGATTGAGAAAAGTTGAATCAATATCTTAAGCTTTTAAGAAAGTAATATTGTAAGCTTGTTTTACTATAAGAAAAAAGCCATTGCAAAGGGATAAATGTTAGGAAAAAGGCACTATAAGTAGGAGGCTGGCTGGAAAGTTGAAAAGGCCTTTTAGAAATCTTTTGATTGCAAGCAGGATGGTTGTTGAGCGCTTGATTTGAATCTTGATGGTTGCATGTCTGGTTGGTTTGGATTAGCCAGAGGTCTTCTAAAGAGTTAAGAAGTTCTTTCTAAAGGAGTAGATGGTCAAAAGGACTCCAAAAACGGTGGCAAATCAGAAGCTTTCCAAAGGGATCTTCCTTCTGTTAATAAAGACTATCTTGTCCCCTATTATTTCTTTTTGTGACAGAGAAATTACCTGGTGATAATGATTTTGGAGCTAACCAAAAGGATCATAAGAGGCAGACCTTTAGTCTGCTCACTAATAGAAAGCTCCTGGTTGAGGAATGAGTAAAGCGGTACAAATAACCTTGAGATCCAGGATATTGTTGTACAGGAGATTATCATGAAAACAGCTCCCTAGATAATGGAGCTGCTTTGGGAGCCCATGAATTGTTGTGAAACACATTTTCCCTTAGTTATCAATTGCCAGTGATGATTAGAGGGCATAGTGAGTTCCTTTTGTGGTGTTAAGATAATTCACTTTTGATTTTTTCATAGAACAAGTATCACTGAGGGTATCACCCCAACCCGGCTGGCCCCTGGCTTTGATACAAGACACCCAATGGAAACCTCTCAAGAGTAGGAGTACCACCGTTTCTATCATTAGTGGTGCTGTAATTCTTCAGTCAACATTACCAATCTGATGGGATTCTGGGTTGGGGAGGTGAAGCCTTGAGAAGAGGATGAGCCTTCTTGGTTCAAGCTTAACCCTTTGCAAATTAGTAGGAGCTCTTTGAGACTAAGAGTAGACAGGTGATACTTTAACAGGTCCTTTAGGATGAGTCACATCTTTTCTGAAGAGTATGATGGCTAGTTTGTCTTCTAACTGAGTGTGTTTCTTCAGCTTGGGGAAGTTGTCACTGTAACATTGAATGGTGTTTTTTAGAATAGGGGAGCAGATTATGGAGAAATAAAACCTTTCTTTCAACCATAGCAAAAACATGGTTTCAGTGAAAACCAAAAAGTTGCCACTAACAGTTCCAGGAAAGCCAATGGGGGTAAAGGAATCAAATGAAAACCCAAAAGCAACAGGTAAACCCAAATGGCTAAATTTACTAACAAATTTTGAGCTTTATTTGATTAGAGAATAATAAAACAAGGACTTTTACAACTCTTGCAATCATTTAAAGGGGGGCTGGATTTGGAGTGAGAGGTTGAACATCCTAAACAAATCAACCAATGATATGAGAGGATATGGGTGCATTTCTTGAGGCAGAGAAATTTGAATAAATTCAAATGGACAAAAATCAAACAGAAAAACTGACTCAGCTAAAATTTATGAACCTGTCTTGGATGCACATAACACTGCTCCTGGCTGCTCTTGCACATGATATTTAAACTGGAGTGTCTCTTGGGTGGGTTAGGTGGAGGCATCTTCAAAAAAATTCTTCAAGTAATAGTGGGAGGACTTCTCTTGGGCTTTTTCAGTAAATATTTGAATAAATATCCAGGAGTAATTTGGCAGAGATCCCCAAGTATTTGGTGAGAATTGAAGTGGAGGCCTAGAGGGGAGGCGTAACTTTACAATGTGATTCTTATTTAATCTCCATTAAGGAGATCAAGACATGGTGTTGGGTGTTCTTATTGGCACCTTTAGCCGTCAGCTTTATTTCAAATTTTGATTAATCAAGTCAAACTCCATGTCTTTGGCGGTGGCCTTTCTGAACCAGTCAAAGAAATCTCCCAAGAGCATGGCGTCAACCTCCAGGATTTTTTTTATATCATCTGGGAAAAATTGGATGTCTTCCTGAAAATAAAGTCTTGGGGAGGGCATGGCTTTTATAGCTTCTTCTAGGGTGAGCTTCCTCATCTGTGGTATGTCAACCTTGGCTGTAAATTGATTCACAATCAGATTATGGACCTGAGAGGTATAAGCGTTCTGGTTCTATGTGCCAGGGGTTACATCTTTTGTTTGGTTTCTTCATCAAATAAGATAGCAGTTTGGTGATAAACTTATAATTATAATAAGTGATTATCAATAGTATAATCATACAAGTATCCTGAAGAGTTAACAACATCTTGGGGCCCAGGGTATAATAGCTGAAGAGGATTGTCAGAATATCAGGATGCCAAGTGTGGGAGGGGGCTCAGTAGGTGTGGGTAACAGGAGATCCTCTAGTCCAGTTGGTAATGCTATCCCCAGGATTGGTGCCAACTTGATTATATAAGAGAAATATCTACCTAAAAAGAACCAGGGACCATTAGATGAGACAATGGAGTCCACTAAACCTGTTAGAGAAATATACATTGCATCAAAGAGGGGTGGACATAGTTCATTTGCAATTGCCAATTCTTCCAGGCAGATATACTGGGGGAGACAGTAGGGGTCATATAAACTAGGTATGTGGGTAAGTAATTGTACTTATACTTGAAGAGGCAGGATTGTACAGTATAACATGTGTCTCTGCAATCAATTTTCTTGGGTTGGTGGGTTCTTGCAAGTGGGTCTGCAAGTAAAATGTTTTCTAGTTTAAACTTGGAAAAGGTCAGGTTCACAAGGTATTTAGTAAAATGAATTGGGCCAAAGGGAACTTCAAAAGGACAGAATAGTTTGAGTGTGGGGCCTGAAAAATCTGTGAGTAGGGTGGCAGGTGCAACAAGGCCTTTAGATTTTGTTTGAAGGTGATAGAAAATAAGTATAATGTATTATAAAATCTGATTGAACCAAATGTTCATTGCTTTTATTATTCAGGTTGACAACAACACCATTCCTAGTTTTACAGGGAATAGATAGTGCCTTTCTAGGTTTCATAAGTAAATGCAGGAATCTGGACCTCAGGCAGTTGGGTGTTGAGAAACTGAGGTGCCTGGTAATCTTTAAGTTTGGCTGGTTCTTGATTGGAAGAATTTTTTATTAGATGCAAGAAACTTTCTGTTTTTTAACTCTATTCTGGAGACCAGGTGTCCCAGACAAGTTTCTTATGTTCTTGACGCTGGGGGGTGATATTTTATGGCTTTCATTGGGGGTTTAGATTTAGAATTATTCAAAAACCTCCTTTGGTAAGCAGCTGCTTCTGCGTAAGTCAGGGCTTTAGGTGGCGCACCCTTGACTTCAAACCTTCCTGGATTCAGCAAAACTTCTTCAATATGAGGGCTACTTATTTAATATCCTGCAGACTTGAGCCCAAAAAACTGTGGGCGGCTGGGCCCTTGGCCCTCTGGGCTGGTGGGACAGAGTATGGGAACCAGGATTTGGTTCCTGCATTTGTCCTTGTTTCAATGTTAGGAGCAAAATGACATTTTTGAAAATGAAGGTATCTGGTATACCAGTAAACCCAAGCTGTTTAGAGATAAAGATAACTATCTCTAATCACAACAGGTCTCTATGGATCCTCCTTTAACCACAAATCCCAGCTATCTATCTTCCCATGACCTCCCAGTTTATAACTCAAACAAGCTGGTTGAAATCATGTATATTACTCTTTTGGGAGCAATTAATACTAAAGTCTTGCTGCTGGCCCTGGATCCAGGGCAAGGTGTTTCCTTTTTTGTGTAGTCAAGCTGACACAAATTCTCTGATGGGCCCTTCTCAACCTTTTTCTATCTCTAATGGACCAAATCAAGAAAGATGATATCCTGACACTGGTCCTTGTTCTTTCTATCAGAAGAATGGGAGGCAACATATATACACCAAGACTTTTTAAGTCCAATTAGGAGAAAAAGAAAGAGGTATAACTTGTGGTTAGACTGGAAGGCTAACCTGGTAGTGATGATAGTTTAGCAGATGAACTTTACTGTCACTGGTGGTATTTGAAACAAAAGAAGAAGGAGACTTCAATGAAAGGGCCTGGTTAAAAGATAATATCCATTAAGTAAAGGTTTCCAGCCAATATCAAAGTATCAGGTTATATCAAAGGGTAAGGGTTATTCTTTATTGATGAATAATGAGGGGCTTCTATAATTCAAGCACTTAATACTACATGTATGAATAAGATGATATACTTAAAGGTAGTACATTGATATTCTTATCATACAGGATATAGTTATGGCAGGACAATGATAAACTCAGATCAGGGACCTATAATGCAGATAGCATAAGGCTAGATGTGAATAGCATGCCTTGTTTCTGGGATCACAAGTGGTGAAGAACCTGATTATCCCATGTATATGATGGGAGAGCTTTGTTGCAACTAAGTTTCCAGACTTGCCCGCTAACGTATCTTACAATACACAGGGGGCGCTCAATGAGCCGCCCCTTGACGTGTCTAACGTTATGGATTAATCTGATGGTAATATCAAATGGCGGGTACTTCATCCTAATTAGGAGTGTTGCCAATTTGACCTGCTGATCCTCACACAAGTTATTCCTTGGCTTTGAACCTTACATGGAACTTCCCACTATGCCACTCCCTTGTGACATTCCCCATATAGTATATTAATCACAATATTCTACAATAAACAATACCTTATTCTTATTATTCTGTCCTTTCCTATTGGACTGTTGTCTTCCCCAATTCATTGTACTGGATCCTCATTGGTCCAGTTGCAACAGCTTCAAGAAATCTTTTTCTCTGGTACAGCCATGGCCACTCAAGGGAAAGGTTCTCAAGAGCAAACATCTGTTCAAAAATGCCTATAATAAGCTACATTGGATACTGCCAAGTGGCTTTGAAGTACCCTATGTCCTGAAACCTCAGAAATTGACACCATCCTACAATATCCCAGAGACCTAGGACATACTTGTAGCAAGGACTTGCAAAAACATATCAAAACACACTATCAGTAGCTAATTATGCTAGAAAATATCATAGAAGCCCTAGATCAATTTGAAGCGAGCAAAGGGTATGCCTGCTTTAAAGAACCTTCATAATTGTACTACCAGTATTAATTATTCAACCATCTGAAGCCTGTAAATTGGGCACTGTAAACCTATACTGGGTGGGGAAACCCAAGCGGTACATAATCACAGCCATCAAATATGCAACGGGATGGCCTGTGGCACAGGCTACCAAGAACACAGAGGCAAAGGCATAAGTTGATGCATTGGGGAATAAATCATTGTGAAGCTTGGTAAACCTGAACTCCTCAGCATGGATATAGCACTTACCTTGGACAGTACCCAGGTTTACCTAATAAAAAACAGCAGCTAATACACAGCCAGCAGGTACTATTACCCACAAGCAAGTGGTAGAGTTGAAAGACGGCTTGGCCCCCTGGTTGAGGTCCAAAGCAAATTTTCTACCAGAAGCTGACTACTTGGGAAAGACATGCTTTCAACCATGATGATGGTTTGTTGCACTCAGTTAAATCAAATTGTGGGCAAGAACTCATGTAAACTAGTCTATAAGCACAACTCAATCATTGTTAGCAGTAACCTGGGACCACATCTATCTCTTTTAAGATCAGTACCAATGGAAGACAGCCTATATGTACAAAGAACCTATAAGAACCAAGTACAAAAGGAAAAGTACTGCATTAAAAGATAAGGTATCCCACTTTAGGTTAAGGGATTTCAAGTTGGTGATGAAGTTTGGGTAGTCAACCATGCCAAGCATAAACTATAACCTGACTGAGGAGGGCTGGTGACAGTAATTGAAGTAAAAGACAACAGCACCTATCACATCAATGAAATAGGGGCCCACACAGCCCTCAAGTTGATGCCTTATTACCTGCCTACCCCTGGGCAAAGCTGGTCAAGCCTTTCAGTGCCAAAAAGCCAAACTGGATTATATCAAGCCAGTATCCAAAAAAACCCAAGAAATTCCCCAAGGCTTGGCCATTCGATCCTCTGGTGAAGAGTTGAACCACCCTTGATTGCTCCTTCCTGGAAAACTATTTTCCTAGGGAATGGCTCATCCTGCCAGGTAGAAGGTGGCTGTACAACTTAGCTTTGATACTTTACTGGGGTCCATCTTTTGAGTTTTCAGAGGGATCAGCTCTCCCAAAACTGTATTGTCCCCATGAAAACTATGAGGTATAGTTTCAGCTCTATAAATCTTGCTTCCCAGGGAGATAGGTAAATCAATCCTGGATAGATCTTTCTCTTATTGCATACTTAGTACCTCCCAGAAGTATATCCAAACCTATCATTCATTGAAACTTATTTGGTCAGCTTACTTATGTTTGAAATTTTTTAGTTGATTCGTTGTATTGTTGGCTATAATATCTGGCCCAAGCCAAGTATATAGGAACCTGGCAGGAATATCCCCTCCTGGGACCAGCTTGGCTGGGAACGTGCCTGCCAGACTGTAGGTTCAAAGCTGATGGCTAGAGCCATTTCTAGTGCATAATGTTCTCAGCAAGTTGGATAAGAAATCCTTAGACTATGGGTTATTAAGGATGCCCCTAGAATAGCTGTACCAGACCCCTTCTCTATACCTGACTATAGTGAAGCAATGTGAGAAATTAAGAATTATTATATTGAAGTAGTTTGGGTGAATTGCAACTATGAAGCCTTCTTTTTAAAAGTCAGGCAGTATTTCTACAAAGCATAATAATTGGTCTAATTGCCATCCTATTTAAAACTTAGTCCAAATCCCATATTATAGACTTGTATTTATAAAAAAGGGAAAATGAAGAATAATTACTATTTTAGAAAATTTCTGTGATAAAACCAAAACATAACTTAAATGAGCTAGCCAACTTCGGTTGCTTGCACAGTTCTCATCTAAAGATTCTCTAAGAGGGATCAATTATTTAGCAGGGATTTTGGAAAGTTCTAAATTCCTCCAGATGGGAATCTGAAACCGAGGGGATCAGTGGGCAAGGAGCACCAGGATTAAGGGTGTCAAGCACATCTTTGGAAGCTATGGGGGTGTCAGGGGAGCGATGGTATGCCAAAACTTGGGCCCGATGCTTTAGAGCAGAAAGATCCGCCCCAGTAAATCCATCGGTCAATACCTTTAGCTGCTCCAGAAGCGCAGAATCATCTGCAAGCCCCGGAATAAGGATTTTAAAAATATCTACCCTCTCCTGGGGACTGGGAGGAGGAAGATAGATGTGATGATCAATGCGACCAGGTCTCAGAACAGATGGATCAATGGCCAGAGGGTGATTGGTTGTAGCAAGGACAATCACTGAGTTATCTAGTCCATCAAGCTCAAGTATGAACTGAGCAACTAGGCGGGAGCCATGCGTTGAAGTGGAGTTAGCTCGATTGACAAAAAGAGCATCCAATTCATCCAAAAACATAATGCACGGAGAAGAGCTACGCGCCTCTGAGAAGAGCCGAGATAATGCCTTTTCAGATGCACCAATCTCACCACGGATGAGATCTGGGATGCGGACGGGAAGGAAGTTGGCTGATGCTTCAGTGGCTAAAGCCTTCCCCAAAAGAGTCTTTCCCGTTCCTGGAGGCCCATACATAAGCGCACCTTTCCCTCCAACAATGTTTGATGAGGGACCAAGCAGACGAAACGAAAGTCTTTTCAGGACAGCCTTGGCCTTATCAAGCCCACCAATCTGACTAAAAAATACAGGAGGAATCTTTTGTGATTGTGGAAGGCTGTGGGTTTGGTGCACCAGCCGCTTAGAAGCTAAGAAATTCTCTAACAATGGAGGGCCTTTGGCAAGGGTGGCCGTAACCAGTGTGTACAAGTCTGCCATCAGGAAGCCAGGGCAGGCTTCCGAAATTCTATCCAAAAGCGATGTATCAAAGGAATAAGCTGGTGCTAGGAAATCACTTAGCATAGTCCTCCGCTGGGCATTGGTTGGGGGCTCGAGTTCAATGTGAAAAGCAACTTTTGAAAGCAAACTTGCATGGATTTCGCCAGGACAGGAAGTTAAAGCTAACACCAACAGCTTGGGCATTTGATTCGTTAAATTTAGAAGCTCAAGCACATCGACGGAATCTGCTTTGCAGCCAAAAAATTCGTGGACATTCTCAAGCACCAACAAAGCAGACTTGTTAGAAAATGAATGCACTTTTTTCAACGATAAATCTGCAGAGTGAATAGTGTGACAAGGGATTCCAAGAGCACTGGCTATCCTAGAAACAAGGAAAGATTTTCCTATGCCGCTACTTCCCGAAACAATTCCCAATCTGGCCTCCATCCCCTGAGTTTGGACATATTTGCAATAATTGACTAGTCTACCTTTGTAAGTATTAAAGTAGAGTAGACTTACCGAAGCCCAGGCATACCAAACCAGCCTTCAACAAATCCAAGATCTGCTGTAGGCTCTGGAGTGGAACATAAATTTATAAAGACAGTGGCTCGTCTGACAACTCCAAATCCACTTGCTTTCAGTCGCAAGGTGGCGAGGCTCCCATCAAGCGTTGGCACATGCACACTGAAAGAATCAACAGAGTCCATTACTATCCTATGGAAATAGGATGTGAGATATTGAAAAGACGGCATGAAATCGGTATCACCATCCAGAGTAAGTATTGTAACTTGTGCAATGGTCGGTATGGCCCATTCAGGTGAAATCTCACACGAAAAGGGCTCCTAAAAAATCAGCCTTAAAAATGTTTAAGCCATACACTAATTGGCCGGGAATCATCCGGAAAAGCCCATGGAAGTCTTTCCAACGAGACCACCTGAAGATTTTTCGTGGTTAATTTCCAAACTCGACTCCTCTTTGAGATGGAGGTAATGAAAACCAGATCCTACGAAAAAAATTAGAATAACAAAACAGGGTCTAAAAGAATTGCATTCTAATATGGAGATCAGTCTAAGCATGGAAGTGGGATGTCATGTTAAATAAGCTTATCGAAAACAGCCCCTGATAACTCCCTTGGACAGTTTACTACTTTATTGAAGGGATTAAATTGGAGATATAAAATTGGGTACTATAAATTGTCATGTCCGGCGTTTTATCCATCTAATAATAGATGCTAGATATAGTGAAAAAATATATAAACGATACCGCGGGAAAAGATTCACTTTAAACAGCAAGATAATTGCCACCTAATCATAGATATATAAACGAATAGCTAGGGATTATTGAGCTTTAAAAAGAAAACGTTCTAGAAGGTATTGGACTTTGGGTGTCTAAATATGTTTACATAACCAAAGCCACTAAAGTACACTTTTGATTAAAAGAAGCAAAGCAAAGGACAAGCTGAACTTGAATGATAGCCTACCTCGGTGGGTCAAAAGTTTCAGAAAGATCCGAGGAAAATGATCGGCTTGATCCAACCCTTTCAGAGCTTCATTTGCAAGGGCAACTCCTTGGGAATGATAAGCATTCAGAAACCCCTGGATGCTCCGAACAAAGACAGTTGGGATTCCTGAGGTTTGAGTAAAGGATTTATTTTTGAAATACCGAAATCAGATGAGTGATTCTTGCCAAGGTACTGATGATTAAAGTTTCGTAGGTTTTTGCTTAACCGCTCGGGCAAGGCCGCTCTTAGCTCAGGGAGGAAATTTGAAGCTCCATCTCTCTCCAAGCTAGCTTTATCCTGGTATGAACTTTGAGTCTTGTGCTGATCAACAAGGGAATGAAAACTGAACGGGGCAGGGGATTTAGAACCCACTTTCAGCGGGTTGCTAGATTGGATGGGATGATGAATGATTTGTAGCATATCTTAGCTTGAGCTTCATTTACTTGGACGATGAGTAAGCTTTATAAAGCCCACCCCATCAAAATTTCTTCGCCAGAACTGAGCTGCGTAAGGCTATAGTTGAATTAGCCACCCATCCCCGAATTGATTGAACCTCTCTATAAATAGTGTATCAAGGCAATGCCAGCAATTTTCACAGACTTACATTTTAACTATGACAACGATACTTTAAAGCTTATTAACCAATTAGGTGGTTGCCCCATCCAATGACAGATATAGAATTAAACATAATATATCAATTCAGTATAGTTTGTTGTATTTTTAGACTGGGATTACTTATCATATATTTAATTAAATTTCTATTTAAATGCTTTCTTAAAAGATAATTTTAATTATATCTATTTAAAATTAAAGTTTCATATTCCAAGTATAAATAAAAATAAAATATAAATCTAGATCTAAATAAGTAGAGGGTGTCAGGCTTTTGGAATAGTATGGTAGACTTGACCATCATTCTCCTGACTGATTGGTTAAAGACAACCAATTGCCATAGAGCTACCGAGCTTACAGAAGTATCAGCTGATCTCGTTCCTGGCTTCGGGTAATCAGTACTCTTATTATTACTCCAAAGATTGATCCTGATCCAATAATGGTCTTCTCATTAGATCAAACCTAAGTAATCAGGCTTGATGATTCCTGACTATAATCACAGAACACTCATCAGCCAATAAGACTGAGGATTCCCAAATAATAATGCAAGTTGGCTACTGCCAAACATTTGCGCCTGAAGACACATTGAAACCTACAATTAATATAGAAGGTCAATCAGAAGAATACTGCATAATGTGAAAACCCAATTGACAGGGAACCAAACTCGCATATTTATGATTACAAACAGGATACCACCAAGACGCTATCAAGATAGGCTGAGGCCAGTAATCCATTTAAGTCTCATGCCAGACCGGCATGGCTGCCTAACTCTGGGGGCTGAAACTAGTAGTCTGGGGAACAGATCGACTGACTAGCAAGAGTTGGAAGCGTCAGATAACAATCTGGCAAGAGAGCTTATCCACCCTATATAAGGCGCTCTCCTGACTAGAGATTGAGCAGAATTATCACCCTTGAAGATAGAGATTGAAGATCTCTATTGTTGTATCACTACTAGCTGATGCCTAGTAGTCAGAAGAATCCAAATAGACTGCCACCGTCTATTTGCAGACCAGTGTATTTCTCCTACGGACTTGGAACTCCGCCAGGCTGTAGCCACACCTAGATCTAATTTGTAGCAAAAAGATTGTCCTCATACAATCTATATCAAGATCCCTACTAGAATGAATAATAAAGATCTTTCCGCAAGACCACAAAATCTTGCCAGAGGGTTACAATTAAGTTTAGTAAAGCTAAAAAACAATTTTAAATTATATATTTTTTCTAAATTCTTTCAAATGATAGAGCTGGTCTGTAGCTTTAAAATAAGCTATTGATATTAAGATTGGATTAGTATTCACAGAGATATGTTGTTTTTAGTTTAATGTGTTTTTAGAGTGAATTTAAATGAATCAAATTAAGTCTATGCCTTTGATTTTGAAGTGAGCCCAATTTCAGCACTTACTATATATTTGAGCGTCTAGAGCAGCTAAAGCTATCAGGGTTGGTACTATTTTTATTAGAATTATCTGAAAAATTGGTCTACATCCTCTAAATTTCATGAAAATCATTATATTAAATCATCATTTTATCATAACCTTTTGTCAAAACCGCAGGCTCGACCCGCCAGCAAGGTTCCAACCAAGCGGGTTCGTGACCCGCAACCCAATTATCCGGTCACCTGAAGCCAGACTAGGAAGTCAACTCAAATTACCAAATCCAACAACATGAACAGATGATGATCCTTCACAGTGGATACCTCAATTTGGCGCTTGACTCATTATCAGGATCAAGCCACCCCCTTCTTCCATCCAGCCGTGTGATCACCAATCTTGTTCCTACTATCCTTGATTCACATGAACTATATAATCACTATCTCTCAATAAAGATTATTATCTAGTTTCTAAATATTTTTCCCCGTGTAACTCTGCTAAAACAGCACAGTTACGACATTGGTAGCACAGGTAGGTTCTCCATCCTACCTTATCTTGAAAAATTCCACCTGTTGCCCGCACACGCCGCGGCCAACAAATCCTCGACAGAATCATGTCTGGCCTCCTGCCCAACTGGACTCTGTATACTCCTGGTACCAAGATACCTGATGGCTTCATCCTCTACCAAAACACGGTGATCCCACTACCTGCCTTCAACGCCATGTCTGCGCAAGGGTTCTTTCAGGCACCCTCCTCAATGCCGCGACCAGCTGACAAAACTACCATGCCCGCCTATGTAGCACAAAGGCTTCACAGCGCCGCCTTGAAACCCTTTGCCGGGGCCAACAACAACAACACTGCCACATGGATCCAGTCCACTCAGAGCAAGCTGGCTCAAATGGAATGCCCACAGCAGTTCTGGATTGCGGAGATTTCCATTTGCCTGACCCATGACACTGGCATCTGGTGCAACAAGTGGCACAAAGAACATACTGACAAGAACTGGGATACCTTTAAGCAGGACTTCCTGGCAAGGTTCATGCTTAAGGACACAGTGCTCATGATCATACGCCAAGTAAAGAACCTGACCCAGACAGGCACTGTCAAAGAACTCACCCACGCCTACAAGGAACTATGTCTTTGTGCCCCATCTGACATGGCCTTTGACATCCCAGCTAAACACCTCATTTACTACAACGCCCTCAAGTTGCACGTGATGAGGCATGTGAACCTGGACCAGGTAACCAACCTGCAAAGCCTGTATCGTGAAGCGGAAAAGGCAGAACAAACATCCAACACTCTATACAAGGCACAGACTGGGAAACAAGAAAGGCCCAAGGACTCTCATCCAAGCGGACGCTCTACTCAACCACCTCCTGGAGGCAACAGAAACAACACCAACCACAAACCCACGGGTTTTAATGGGCATGGAAATGGAAGCAATGGCCAGTCAAATTGTACTCACTTCCGTGTCACCACCACCCAAGGCAACCAAGATGAGGGAAAAGCCCGGGGAGAGCACTAAGCAAGCCAAGCTCTCCTCACGCAACTCCTGACTTGCCCAACAATGAATACTGACCCGAGGACGTGGACCAATGCCCAATGATCCAAGTGCCCTCGGAAGACCTGGTACTATACACCATTGCCAGGCATCCCAATAAACTGATGTCTTATCATTTCCGTTTTTGCAGCTACACAGGCTCAGCACTCTTGGACTCGGGTGCAGATCAAACCTTAGTCAACAGCAGCTTTGTGGATAAGTTCAAGCTGGCCACTAATCCTTTGCAGATTAAAAACGTGGTCCTTGCTGATGAACACCACATTGCCGTGACAAAGGAAACTGCCCCCTTCTCTGTCATGCTTGAGAACCTACACTCCACCATCCAAGGTCCCGTCATTGACTTCCCTAAGTTTGACATTGTACTGGGACTAGACTGGTTACAAAAAAACAACCCCCACATGGACTGGGCGACCTCCGTGTTGACCATCAAGCGTGAAGGCGTCAATCACCAGATCTACCCTGACTCTGTGGACCAACTCCTACGTGACCACGTCTTTGTATGCATCACTGAGACTTTGGGCGAGAAGGAAAACCTGAAAGCAATTGACTGGGACTCCTGTCAGTATGAAATCATACACCTTAAGGACCACCAGGACACCTCCACGCCTCAAGACCGCAACATTGTGGCCCACCATCCAGAAATCTTTAAGGAAGCGTTACCAGGACTACCCCCTGAGAAACACATTCAACACTCCATCCAACTCAAGGGGGCTGTACCCAAGGCACACCCTATCTAAAGACTGACCCCAAACAAGGACAACACCTTGCGCGCTTATCTCAAGGAGGCACTAGAAAAAGGACTTATCCGCCCCTCACAGTCTCCCTTTGGGGCCGCTGTATTCTTTGTGGCTAAAAAGGACGGTACCTTACGCCTGGTCACAGACTACCGCGCCTTAAACAAAGTCACCATTAAGAATTGTTACCCACTGCCACTGATTGACAACCTTTTCAACGCCTTGGGAGGAGCCACAGTCTTCTCCAAGATTGATCTAACTGCAGGCTACAATCAGATTTGTATCAAGGAGGAAGACATCCCCAAGACAGCCTTCTGCACAAAGTACAGTTCCTAAAAATGTGTGGTACTAAACTTTGGCATGACCAATGCCCCGTCCACTTTTGTAACCTTCATGAACAAAGTGTTTGCACCACACATAGGCAAACATGCCCTAGTGTACCTGGACAATATTATTGTCTACAGCCCCTCGGTGGAACAGCACCACAAAGACCTGGAGGAAGTCTTTGCGACCTTGGCACAACACAAACTGTTGGCCAAACCCTCCAAATTCCAGTTCTTCCAAGAGCAACTACCCTTCCTGGGACACATAGTCTAAAAAGACAGCATCAAACCCGACAGTCAAAAGATACAAGCCATCTGCAAGATGCCACCTCCCAAGGACAAGTCAGAACTACACACCTTCTTGGGAATGGTGGCCTATGTACAACGCTTCATACCCAACTGTGGCGTCTTGACTGCCCCCTTGTCTGCCATAACAGGCGCCAAGGCCAAGTTTGTATGAACCCCCCAACGTGACCTCTGTTTCAGACGCCTCAAAGAAAAACTCACAACAGCTCCCATCCTGCAATACCCCAAGCAAGACAGGGAATACCAGATGGAAACCAACGCCTCAGATGCATCCATTGGGGGAGTACTATGAATTAAGAATAGTGATGGTGACTTCCTGCCTGTAGCCTACAAATTGCGCAAACTGACAGATGGCAAGTGCTGATACCCTATCCACGACAAGGAACTGCTGGCCATTGTACACTGCCTAGTCAAATGGCGCTGTTACCTAGAACGGCAGGAAGAATTCACAGCACTAACAGATCACAAGTTGCTCATCTATTTCAAGACGCAAGCAAACCTGTCACGCCGCCAAGCGCGGTGGATGAAAATATTAGAAAGGTTTAACATGCTCATCCAATATAAGCCTGGGGCCGAGCTCGCCATGGCAGACGCTCTGTCCCGCCTGTATATCTGTGCTTCAAGAGGAGAGAATGGGCTTGACCCAGACTGGCCTCTCTTAGTGCTATGTACAAAGGACAAAGGATTTCCTGCAGGCACAACCAACATCACCAAAGAAACAGTCATCAAGAATGAACACTTCTTTGCTGACGTATATGGGACTCTTCACAGAAAAATGACAGATGGCACAACCATTCCCTACATTCCCACACATCAGAGAGTTGACACCATTCTTTGCTACCACAGAGATCTTGGACATACTAAGAGCCAAAATCTATACAAGTTCCTAAAGCATAAAGCCTGGTGGCCAACCCTATACCGTGATGTCCAGGAAGTATTAGAACAGTGTGAAGTTTGCAAAAAGTTTGCTAAAAGTGAAACCCTGCCTAAGTCTGTACTTCCCATTTGGACCCAACTACCATTCAAAGTATGGGCTCTTGACATCGTGGTCCCCATGCCAGGAAAGCACAACAACAAAAAATACATCATCACAGCCATTGACTTTGCGACAAGGTGGCCAGTAGCCCAAGCGGTGAAGGCACACACCAGCAACAACGTCCAACAATTTATTGGAAAAGAAATAATCAGCAGGTTTGGAAAGCCAGAACTCCTGATAACTGATGGAGGCAAGTAATTGACCTCCAAAGACACCAACGTGTACCTCACCAAGAATGGGATCAAACACACCGTCATAACACCATACCACCCACAGGCCAATGGATGCGTAGAGCTGCTTAATGGTAGCCTTGTGTAAGCCCTAGCCAAACTCACCGCCGGGAGACCTGAAGACTGGTATAAGCAGCTACTGACTGCATTACTTGTGTGCCAAGCCCAAGTGAACAGATCCACCGGAAAAAGCCCGTTTGAACTGGTATACAGCACACAGCCTAATATCATTCAAGCATTGACAGGACCTAAGTTAGAAATCCCAAGTCAAGTTCCCCCTTGCTCGGATCCTCAAGTAGTAGAGGCCAACAGCAAGCAAACAGCCAAAGAAAAGGAACGCCTACAAAAGACATTTGTCCCCATCTGCAATAGACATGAAGTTGGGGACAAAGTTTGGGTCATGAATATTGACAAGAGCAAACTACAACCCGAGAAAGTGGGGCCTGCAATTATCTTAAAGGTAAACAACAATAACACTTACCTTGTGCAAGGGCTTGGAAAACGCAAGCAAGACAAGACCTTACACCACAATTGCCTACGACCCTGCAAAGCAAGACAGAAACAACGAGAAACCGCCCTACCTACCACCAAACAACAACTGATTCAATACGGCGCCCAGGCTCCTGACAACCTCCCTGACAACCTGCCCCCAGAGGAGGCCGACCTTCAGCCGGGGGTGTGTGTCAAAACCGCAGGCTCAACCCGCCAGCAAGGTTCCAACCAAGCAGGTTTATGACCCGCAACCCGATTATCCAGTCACCTGAAGCCAGACTAGGAAGTCAACTCAAATTACCAAATCCAACAACATGAACAGATGATGATCCTTCACAGTGGATACCTCAATTTGGCGCTTGACTCATTATCAGGATCAAGCCACCCCCTTCTTCCATCCAGCTGTGTGATCACCAATCTTGTTCCTACTATCCTTGATTCACATGAACTATATAATCACTATCTCTCAATAAAGATTATTATCTAGTTTCTAAATATTTTCCCCGTGTAACTCTGCTAAAACAGCAGTTACAACACTTTTTACTACATTGATGTTCTTTTGTGATGAAGCTGTGGCAAGCAAGGTGTACTCTGTTAAAATATGCAGCCACTTGGATCAGTTGATGCATCCAAGTAGAATATTTTATTATTTCACTCAAAGATAAATAAATTCAAAATGTCCAAGCCAACCATCCTATACTTAAACTAACATTTATGTATCTTTTTCAATTCAACATTTTTAAAACTGATCAAGATCTCTTTTCATTGGTCAATTCAATCATCAGAAGATTTTAATTATCCAATCAATTAAAAGGATATTAAACAATTGCTGCTTCCTTTCTAATTTTATCCACTCATTCTAGAGTTGCATAATAGATATTGTAGTTTTTAAAATCTATGGCAACAAGCAAAAATAATTCAGATTTAAACAATATGAATTCAGGTGTAAACAAAATTAAAAACAAATAAATTTATATTAATTTACAATAGATTTGGGTTTGTTTTAATTTTGTTTAAATATGAATTATTTTTGCTCATTGCAATAGCTTTTAAAACTACTGTGCAGATAAACCTCTTTGATATGGCTGTATGAGGTTAGCTACTTTTTTAAAAATTAAGTAATAAATACATATTTATTTGGGTTCAAGTGGTCTATATTCTCAGTTTGAAATAGTTTAGACCATACTCCACTAAATTTAACCTTCATGCTTTCAACAGTCATGTACGAGATTGGATGTAAGGATGAGCCAAATCAAGCTTATGGCTTGATCATCAACTTTTAAAATTAAATTTACATAAAAATTAATTCAGACAAATCCCTTAAAGCTTAAGCCCAATTAAAGTAACATTAAATCCAGAAAGACAGACTCACTTTTATATATATTAATTAAAGAGGTGACACTGGGGGAAAGCAAGAAATAGAGAAGAAAGGACAGTTTTTTATGTGGAATAGTAGCCTTATAAGGAAAATATAAAACATAAAAGTGACTAATGTATCTCCAGATGCACAAGAGGGTTTCTGGAAGGCATTCAGGAAGTAAGCCAAGTTGGGAAGGATTGTAACTATACAGTAGCCATATTTGGATTACCAGATTTGCAAATATTTGTCAGGAAGCCAGTTGTAGGTAGAGGCATTGGGCAGCTTGGGGTGAGGTGCGGCCAAGCCGGCAGGTAGGGCCCACCATAGAATGGGTGCTAACTTGATAATATAATATACAGATCGCCCAAGTAAGGACCAGGGTCCGGAGTTGGGGACCACAGAATCCACCAATCCTGTCAAAGTAATATAGAGTACTCCAAACAGTTGAGTAGAGGTGGTCTTGGCTGCGGCAGTAGGTTCCAGCAGGTGGTCTGGCCGTGGGGTTAAGGGAGGAGTCATAGGGACAAAGTAGGCAGGCAGATAATTGTACTTGTCTTTGAACAATCTTGGCGGTATCTCGACTCTCTTTCCTTTGCGTCCAATGTATTCAGTACTTCTAGTCCTGGCCAAGGGGTCAGCAATGAGGATGGTCTCCAAGCTGTACTCTGAGTAGGCCGGGTTGGGGGTATTCAGTAAAGTGCACAGGTCCAAAGGGGGCTCCCGGGGGACGGTATAATGCCTGGGGAAATTTGGCAGATTGGTCTTGGGGGAGGGCGGCGGCCTGGTGGTCTACTTGACTGGAATTAAGATGGAAGATCACTAAGTCTAGATAGGGTAAGATTTGTTCAAACCAAAGGTTCATAAAACTTTATTATTGAAAATGACAATGTGGTCTTCACCATACCACCAGGGTTTTTATACCATGGGACTTTGCTTCTTTAATCTTTGCAGGGTTCAGGTTTGCAGGCAAGGTACTGGTGGGGCGTGGATCTTGGCTTAGGGTTTTGAGGGCGGGAGATCCAGGTAGCGCCTGCTCTGGTGAATAGAAGTGGCAATGCTTTGTTCTGCTGCCACTGTTCACTATGTCACCTGAGTAGTTCAATTGTACTACCCTCTCTGGACGGCATGCTGGCAGTTGCTGATGGTCATTGGCAGAGATAAAAATAGGTTTTGTTTTAACCTCCTTAAGGCAAGCCACAACCTCTGCATAGGTTCAGGTCTTTGGTGGCTCAAGGTTAGCATCAATCTGATGACCATTTGGGGAATTGTCCTTGGGAGGCTGGCGGGTCTTGGAGTAACTCATTAACTCGGGTATGCAATTTAGCAAGTGGGTGGGTTCTTGTCCACTTTGCGTGACTCAAGTAGTCTTTGGAGGGTCCTCTGTAGTAGGCTGGCAGATTGCGGAGTAATTTACTGGTTTGAGCCTGTGACTTAATGAATTGGTGGGTCCTGGACTGGTCTGGAGGGTTTGATCCACCTTCTGGGGACTGGGGTTTGACTCTTGTGTTTTCAATACAAGTATTGAAATGTCATTCATGACAATATTGACACTCTTCTTAATTTAAGAATTACACTGTAGTTCAGGAACATCTGGTAGAGAATGCATTTTCACAGCGGCAGCTTGATGATCCTAAAGTTGTTGGGCAGTTGGTTGGAGCTTTCTAGAGTGATCAGTTTTGCTTGCTCTAAGTCTGCTGTGATTGTAATTATTGATAATGTTTTCTTTGGGAGTCCTCAATTCCACTAGGTAGGTGTTCCTAACTGATCAGTGTTGTACCACTCCTCTTGAGCCTCAATGCACTGAGTCTACTTTCTTGTGGTTTCCAGATAGTATTCAGACTGGTGCATTTGAGAAATAGAGCTTCCTGGGAAGTAACATTTTGCTTTTGTACTCATTTATTGGGGACTATTTTTGCATTAAGTCTTGATTCTTGGAGGATGGGATTTTGTACCTCTCTAGGAAGCCTCACTTTTGAGATCTTGATGTAGGGTTGGTTATTTTAGGTGATGACTTATGGTTTGTAACCATAAGTCAGTTCAAAGGAGGAATAGTATGCTCCTTGATTTTTTTCTTACTCTTGATACCAGAAGTGCATGCTTGATGTATTATGGCCAAGTCTCCTTTGGTTTCCCATCAATGATCTTCTCAAGAGTTTTAATTAGGCTGCCATTTAGGTGTTTCACTTGACCATTAGCCTGTGGGTAGTAGGTAGATGTGGTGGAGTGTTTGATGTTCTCTTTCTTGAGGTTATTGTTTACCACATGGCCTTTTAGCTCTTTGGCACCATCTTTTATCAATTAGTTAGTTGCTTTGTGGGTGGCCACTATGATGTTGTTAATGAATATGTCCATTGTTTCTGCCTTTTGTGTCACAGTAATTTCTATAATGCCTGGTATTACTTGTCCTAATTACAAAGCCTGGAAGTTGGGAAGGCAGTTAACCAAGTTAACTGAGATGACAGATTTAAACCAAATTGTTGATTGGAAATGGGCCACTGCTGCTCCGGTTTGTCATAATGATTCAATTACCCCGTGCAAGTTGGCACTGATAAATAGACTTAATCTGATATTCGCTTGATACAACCTTGTTTATCAGAATGGTTGTTAAAAATTAATCACACAAGGGTTTTTGCGTTCTGGACTAGAAACTCACTTGACAATGTGGAAGGAATAGGAGCCAAGAATGCAGGTGGTATTGCTTAGTCAAATTTTGATATATATTGGAAATTTTTTCACTATTTAACTCTAAGAGTTGTGTCCTTCCTAAAAACTACTCAATAAACTAAATCATCTCCTGGTCTAATTTTATTTAACTATGTATCCTGTAGTGGGTCTACTCTGCTATATTCCCTAAAACTTGATCTTGAATCAAATTTAACTGGAAGATGGGGCCGTGCTTTAAGTTATTTGTCATCTGTGTTGCCTAGTGTTACCCCAATGTCTTCCAATCTTGGAGTCTTTTCCACAGAATCTGGAACAACAAAGGTTGTTAATTCCCAAAGTCTGGAGTTATATTCAGAAGACACTTTTATCTTGTCACAGGACATTTATCTGGGCTCTTCTTTAGTTGAGTTTAATTATCTTGTTACACCCCAGTGTATTTTTTTGAAATTTCACTAAAAAGTATATAAAGCTTTGGTGGTATATAATCATCAACTCCTTATGAATCTGTGTGGTTATTCCCCACCACTTGGAGAATTCTTCCTATCACCCTACTATTTCCGTCACATTGTGGTCCTTGATGGTCCAGAAGATAGGCCAGTGGGTGGCAAAGTCAATGCTGCAAATAGGAATCTATTTTGTCTTTTGCAGTTGGTAGTAGACCTACAATATCAAGTTCCCAAATCTTGAATGGTTTTGGGTCTGGGACTGAATTGGTGGTTGGTTTGGGTGCAGTAGTACTGGCTTTGCTTTTCACATACAGTACACTTCTTGAGTACATCAATGATGCCCTGTTTTAGGTTTGACCACCATACCACCTCTTTTAATGTAATTTATAGGTTATTTTCCTTGGTGTGTCCTATTAGGTAGTGGCAGCGTATTATGGTATCTAATCTTTGTGCTAGGGGAACATATGGAAATTATTTGTCATTTGATATTCTGTATACTGTGCCATTTGAAATGTGGAACTTCTTTTCATTGTGTACCAATGTATTTTTTTTAAGTTTTATTATTTTTGGTTCTTCCCCTTTGTCTTGTAATATGTGTTATAAATGTTGGGCCAGACAGGTTCACGGTTACTAGAGTGATATTCTCTAAGTTGGCATAACTTAGAAATAGCATCTGAAGTAACCAGATATTCCCCCTTTTATATTAGATGACCTAGTTTAATTCTTCAATTAACTGCATCCACTTAGACTGTTGGTGAGCAAGTGTGCTTTGTGTTTTAAAGTAGATAGGTGACTTGTGATCTGTGAAGGCCCTAACACTTGTGTGACCCTCAAGATAGCAAAACCATTTGCAGTATGCATTATATATAGCTAGTAACTTTTTATTGTTTATTTAATATTGAGTCTCTTTGTTGTTAAGTTTTCTACTTTCATAGCATATCTGTAGGTAGTCCTCCTATCCTGGCTGTTGAATGCAGAGTACAGCGCCAATTCCTGTATCACTTGCATCTGTTTTTAACTTGTAAAAGCCCTTATTATTTGGGTATTAATGTATTGGCGCTTTGATCAGATGCTGTTTTAGAGCCTGGAAATTTTTACCACACTCTTGAGTCCAGTTTACCTTTTGTTTCCCATTACCCTGGGTGAGGTTGTTGATTGGTGCTGTAAGCTTTCTGCAATCTTTTATGTACTTCCTGAGGTATGCAATCATTCCCAAGAAGCATGTTACCTTTTTAACAAGGTTTTGTAACTGTGCTGTTTAGCAGAGCTATAAGGGGGGAAATATTTAGAAAATAAATAATATTCTATATTGAGAGATAAGTTTATTATATAGTTGTTGTGAATCATGGATAGTAGGAACATGATAGTGTAGATCACACAGTGGGATGTTGAAGGGGGTGGCTTGATTCTGGTAATAATTCAAGCACTATGTTAAGTTGCTTTTGAGTAAGAATTGTCATTAAATTTTGTTGCCTTGTTTGGGTTTCATAGTTGCCTTCTGCATTTGGCTTTGTGTGATGAGGAAGTCAGTCTAAGTGACACAAGGTCTCTTGTGCAAAACTTTTCTGGGAGGTTGATTCCTCTGTTCTGACAGAGATGAGTTTTTGCACGTTTTGGATAGCTTTAATACTAACTAGGTCAGCTTTCACACTGCTATCTTATAATATATCTCCAAGAAATAATAGTTTTTTGCATGAATTGAAATTTGGATTATTTTGCATATAATTTGTGCTGAGAGAGTCAATCAATTGTCTTGTGTAAATGTGTAATGTGTTCAGCTTCTGTTTTGGAGAAGATGATAATATTATTAAGGTAACACATTGTGCTAGAAATTCTGTTTAGGTCTTAATTCATCATTGTTAAAAATGTGGTGGGGGCATTGGTCAAGCCAAAGTTAATAAACTTGTATTCAAAAGACCCAAAATGAGTGCAGAATGATGTTTTTTAGATAACTTTTACTTAACCTCTATTTGGTTGTATTCAGAGGTGAGGTTAATTTTGGAAAATACCTTTGCGCTTGAGAGGCAGACAAAGAGGATCTTAATTAGGGGCAGAGTGTATATGTTCCTTACAGTGCTTGTGTTTAGTGCTTGTTAATCAGTTATGAGCCTTATGGTGCCTTCTTTCTTTTTGACCAAGAATACAGTGGCTTCCCATGAGGAATCTGGTGGTTGTATGAAGCCTTTTTTAAGGGGTTCATCAAAATATTCCTTGAGGGCTTTCATTTCTGCCAGGCAAAGTATGTAGAGAGGTGCTTCTTTGGACATGGCCTTATATAGATCAATTGAGTGTTTGATATTCCTTTCTGGGGGTAATTATCTGAGAGTTTTCTTGAATATATGTTCATATTCATCAAAGAGTCTTCTTATCCTGGATAAGTTTGAGTCTAGTATTTTTTTTTAAAAATAGTTATTTTGTTTGTATCTCATTATATGGAAAGTAGTATTCTTTATTAGTTGTTCAGATTTATCCATTCTTATGATATGTACAAATATTGTATCTCTCAGTATGAGATTATTTTGTTCCTTTAAGATATTAAAGATGACATCATTACTATAGATTAAGAGCCTAAAGGTAAAAATGCAGGATTGTCAAATTCTTTTGTGTGAACTCACCAACTTACTGGAATATTTTTCATCCTTTTATATAAAAAAGTAAGTTGTTCTGGGATGAAAATTACTCTATTAAGTTGGTGAGTTCATGCAAAAGAATTTGACAATCCCACATTTTTACCTTTAGGTTCTGAATTTACAGTACAGTTTATTGTAAGGGTTTGGGTTTTCCAGCATATGCTGGGGTTTACCCTTGTAAACCAGTCCATTTCTTCTACAAAATCATAGTTTAGTTTTTCCATAACTGAGTCTTTGATAGCTGTTTGAACGCCTTGCAAGTCCAGCTTGAAGGGGTTTTTCTCCTTCAAGAAGTACCATGGAGGTGTCTGCCATTCTTGTGTATTTGAAATTGGATTTAAATACAGGGATCCTGTAGGTTTTTAAAAGAATCTTTTTTACTATAAAGTGTTGTGCTTCAGATTTAAAAATGATACCATGGGGCTTAGATCAAAGATTGAATGGGTAAATTAGATGCTGGCAGCTTGCTTTTATTTTTGTGGACATAAAAGTAGTGAACAGGGAGTCAGCAGGATGCACAAGGCAGGATTCAAAAAGATGAGATTCAACTTCTTGTTTGATTGAAAAGGACAGTGACACTTATTTCTTTCTTCCTTCACTTTTCTTTTTCAAAGAGTTTAATGTCAGAATCACATCATTTAGTTGTTTGAGTGTTGTTCAATTCTGTGATATTGGTTGAAGTGAAGTTATGGATGTGGAGTAGCCATTGTTCTGATTTTTTTGGTTGAAATTAGTGTTCCTGCTGCTGTTTGTGTGTTTATTGGTGATTTTTCTATCATTATAGTTATGGTTACCACTTTTTTGTATATAGACACATGCTGTATATTCCATGTATTGATTTTTTAACATATTTGGCACCTTTAATAAGGGCAGGCATGAAAGTGTTTGCTTCAAGGCAATTAATATTGGCAATTGATTATTTTATTATGTTTAAGAATGAGGCTCTTATACATGCATTATCTGCCTGTGCTGGGCTGACAATTTTACAGTAGATTTCTTCAAATACTTGACTATATTCTGCAATTGTGGCCTCTGAGAGAGATTGCTTAGTTGAATCACAATGCCTTGAAAAGTTAACACTACTTCAAATGATTTGAAAATATTTTTATTTAAAACTGTTCCAATTGTCTAATTAGTTATCAGGTCTGGTGTCCACCCAGTTAGCAGCAGCCTTAATGAGAGTATTTGCCAGATTCTTGTACCCATATTTATCAGAAAGTTTTATTTGGGGAAAGCTTGATGGCTGTGTGTTGTGGCCAGCTTTTTATATTTTTCTTGTTTTCCTGAAAATATTTCAATTTGCAGGTAGTTGGTGTTTATAAGGCCTGTTTGTGTAAGACTTTAGACTTTTTCAACAACATCTGCAGTTGTATCAAAGCCTGTGCACAGCCATTACCAATAAATTACTATTTCCCAAGGATACAAAAGATCCATCTCAAATTGAGACAATAGTTTTATTGATGAGCCTAAACAGGAGCAGATTGAATTTCTTAGAATAATAGAAAGGTGAGGGTTTTTATAACCAGTTCTACAAAAAGGAGATGATAGGAGAATTATGTTTAAGCGAGATTAACTCATAATTTTGAACCAGGAATATATTACCAGGAGTAAAATTCTGAAAGCTGGAATTAAGGGCTTTTGGCTGACATCAGTTTGGGTTGAAATGGTTCAGTATTTGCATAAATATAGGCAACCAAAGATGGTAAAGTAGAAACAAACAAACAGAAGTCTTGGCATAAATATCAACAAAATAGTAAACATCAGTTGAGACTTAAATTCTCAGTCCTGAAAGTTTGGCTATTTTGGTTCTGCACTTGTGTGAGGGTCATTTCTGGAAGGGTGTTTGCATGGCTTAGAGCATGTGTCATGCTGTGAGGAATGATATAATTTTTATAAACAGTGAATCTTATTTGAATATATATGTTTATGTTGAAAGGTAAAATAAGCTGTTGTCAGTCTTCAGTGTTGAATGTGTAGGTTATACTGGTTAACACTGCTTTGTGGTTTGCAGGGAGATGAGTGTGATTGTTGTCTGTTGACCTGGCATAGTATATTTTCCTTTAGGCTACTTCCAGTGGCAAGGTGACACTATAGTGTTGCAACATCTTTGATTACTCCCTCTTGGGGAATTAATGCCCTGATTATATTACCAAATGGCTCACCAACCAACCAGTAAATTGGTGGCACTACTATCAGTCAACCATCTATTACTGGGATCAAATAATCCAGATCCTAAGCGGAACACAACTTGAATAAGCCTCATGACTTAAGAGGAGCATTACTCAGATAAACCCCATGACCTCCATGATGTACATGGTCGGTATGTGGCTTTCCATGATGATATATATATTCCTATATTCACATTCAATAAAATATCATTCTCTTCTTAAACTTCCCCTTTATCTTTTCTTATTATACTTCCCAGAAGTATATACACAACATTGGTAGCACAGGTAGGTTATCTATACCTACCCAACTCAAAGGAAAAGTTCCTCCCAAGAAAAAGACCCAGCAAATGGCCCTCCCCACTGGCTGGAGAGACTACAAAGAAGGACAAAATGTCCCTGCAGGCTTTGTCATCTACAACAACTTTCTTATACCTATCAAACAATACAACACTCTCAAAGCCCGCAGACTACTACACGTAACTCTAACTACAACAGAACCACAACAGCCCAAAATACCTAACATTGTATTTCAACGCCTTCACTTAGCAGAAATTGGGACCTTTGCAGGGTCACACCAAGAAAACGCCAGCCACTGGATCAACAGCACACAAAGCAAGTTCACACAAGTGGGCTACCCCCGCAGACTCTGGGCCAGTGAAGTTGCCCTCCGTGTCACGGGAACCGCTTCTTGTTTTGTAAGTGAGTGGCTTGACCAACACCCTGACCAAAATGAAAACTGGGAAATATTCAAAACTGCCTTCCTCAAAAAGTTTGCCATGAAAGACTCCAATGTGGTGATCATGACAGAACTCAGAAATTTCAAAATGACAAGAACAATCAAGGACTACATTGTAATGTATGAAGGCTTACACACCTGAGCTCCCAGCATCATTAACTTTGACAAGCCAGGACCTTGATTGGACTTTTACAATGGCCTCCCCACACATATCAGACGTCAGTTTGAAATGACCTGCTGCAAGAACCTTGAAGATGTATTCTTGGAAGGAAAACACGCAGCTCAGAAGTCTGATGATCTACACACAACAAACAAGCAAAAGGAGAGACCCACAGCAAAGAAGGATCCTTGTCCTAACAAACAAAACAACTAAGCTAACAATACCCATCCTTGAAATGTGAATCATACAGCACAGGCTAACCAAGCAAGTATTTAAGACACCAACAAGGAGGGAAAAGCTCAGGAGAGTGCCTAGGCAAGCCACCCTCCCCCAACTCACAAGACTTGTACAGGGACCAGGACGTGGATGCAATCACCATGATCCAAGTACCCTCCAACAATACTCTACTGTTTGCTGCCCAAACTGGAAATAAACTCCTCACTTATCCTTTCTGCTTTTGCAGATATCAGGGAATAGTATTATTCAACACTGGAACAGATCAATCCCTTGTTGACAAATTTTTTGCCAACCTCATGAAACTACCAACAGTCCAAAGCAACATCAAGAGAGTTATCATGGCAGACAACATAAGAACACCAATCAACAGAGAAGCAAAACCTTTCTGCGCACAAATAGAATACATGCAGACTATGCATAGTGGTCCTATCATACCAATCCCCAAATATGATTTTATAATTGGCCTGTATTGGATGAGAAAGACCAAACCTCATATTGACTGGGATAGTGCTACCCTCACCATACAACAAGGCGAGGTGAACCACCGTTTTTACCCAACTCATCTTGACACGCTTATGAAGAACCACATGTTTGTAAAGATCATAGAGACAGAAGAGGAAAAGGACCCCATCAAAATCAATTATAACTCCTGCACGTATGAGGTTATCCATTTTAAGAATATGGAAACCAGACGTGAAAAGGACTAGATCTGAGATCAGCTTGTCAGCAAATTCCCTTCTGTTTTCCAAGAAACATTACCAGGGTTACCACCTGACCGTGGCATACAACACAAAATTGACCTCAAAGGAAGTGTACCAAAAGCACAATCTATCTATTGCCTCACGCCCCAATAAGACAACTCCTTAAAAGCCTATCTGGACAAAGCCCTTGAAAAAGGCCTCATTAGACCCTCAAAATTGCCTTTTAGTGCCGCTGTCTTCTTTGTAGCAAAATAAGATGGAGGAATCCGCCTAGTCACAGACTACAGGGTGCTCAACAAAGTCAAAAAAGAACAGGTATCCCCTGCCCCTGATTGGTGACCTTTTTGATGCCCTGGGGGGTCCTAAATCTTCAAAAAAATTGATTTGACAGCAGGCTATCACCAAATTTGTGTGAAACCTGAAGACATCCCAAAGACCGCGTTCAGAACCAAATACAGATCATTTGGATGTGCTGTCCTCAATTTTGGCATGACAAACACCCCCAGCACCTTTGTGACTTTCATGAACAAGGTTTTCAAAGAACACATTGAAAACTGAGTTATCATCTACCTGGACAACATAACCATCTACAGTTAAACCTTAAAGCAAATCTGGGAAAACGTCCACCTGGTTCTCCGCACCCTCAAAGAAATCCAACTCATCAACAAACCATCAAAGTGTGACTTCTTCTTGTCTGAACTCTCATTCCTTAGTCACATTATCAGCAAGGATGGAATCAAACCAGACCCAGAGAAGATATGTGCCATAACCAAAATGCCAGCCCCCAGAAATAAGAACAAACCCTGCACCTTCCTAGGCATGATAGCCTACGTTAGAAGAAACATCCCTGACTGGGGTGCTCTGACAGCTCCCCTGTCAGCCATTAAAGGCAAAACAACCAAGTTTGTATGGAAATCACTACAAGACCAACACTTCTTCTAGCTAAAAGAATGAATGGTCACTGCCCCTACTGTAAATTCAGAACCTGAACGTAAAAATGTGGGATTGTCAAATCCTTGGTCCAAATTTTGAATCACTTTTGCGGGCAACTCAGCTGAGTGAAAAATAAAATATTTAATAAAATCAACCATTTATTTTGATTTTTTTGGTTTATTTAAATTGGCAAATTTCAAATCTCTTGAGCAGATAACCCAACTAACAAAAGACAAAACTTGGCAAACAAATGCGGGATACATGAATCAGAAATACAGGATTCTAATGTACAATTTGAGATTTCCTGTATTTCAATTGACTCATAGACATCATGTAAAAATTAACAAATCTGAAATTGCAGGATTGTCAAATCCAAGAACCAAATTTCAAATCATAATTGCAAGGAATTTGAAATAAATATAATTTATGGGCATCTCAAAAAGAATGCCAAAGGATCTAGAGTGGATTTGTGCTAATTCTTTTAGGAATCATAGGCATTCTCAAAAATCACCCTATTCCATTTTAGGACGGCTAAAATTTAGATGCTTGATTACAGCAGATTTTAAAAAAAGCTAATAGTAAAGTATAATTATATATTACAATCTATCTTATCATGTTGTCTTTTCCTTGATGTGTTGATGATGTGCTTGCAATTAATTGGACAGCTTCACCTCCAGTCGCCTTGGTGATAGGAAATCAAGCCGCCTCCCCAAGACCAACTGGTCTTGGGGAGGCGGCTTGATTTTCTATCACCAAGGCGACTGGAGGTGAAGCTGTCCAATTAATTGCAAGCACATCATCAACACATCAAGGAAAAGACAACATGATAAGATAGATTGTAATATATAATTATACTTTACTATTAGCTTTTTTTAAAATCTGCTGTAATCAAGTATCCTTAGTAGCAATACATGAATATAAAGTTAGTAAACTAATGGTTTATCTTTCTCCCCTCCTTCCTTCCTTGAAAAGAAGTTTTATGGCCCCTGGTGTAGCCAGGGGCCAAAAACTTTTAAAAAATTTCTGCGTCATCAGGAGGATAGCTCATATATCCTTATATAGTTTTATGGTTGCTATATTAGTGATTTAGAGTGCAGAATATTGCATCATTTCCAGTTTAGACAATTTTTCATTTCACTTAATTTCATGTCTAAACAAGGCTGTTGAGATTGGATTTTTCATTTGATTTTATCCAGATGGAGCTTCTTGATTTGGGTTGATTTGTCCTAGTTTCTTACTGTACATTAAATTTGGATTCCAGTTCCCGCAATTATTATTTGAGTTTACTAGTGGCATTCAAAAGTGATTTGAAATTTGGTTCTTGGATTTGACAATCCCGCAATTTCAAAAAACATAGTAAACTTAATGAAAATGGTTGATGGATTTGAACGCTTCAAATCTGATTCCAGTTAATTCATTTTGTCCATTGGAAATATGCAGTTTGACTTGAACTTTGCAAAGTGTCTATGAGTTCCTGCATTTTTTAAAATTCAAATAAATACTCAAAAAAATCAATTTAATTAAAAAAGGCTATCCCACAAAAGTAATTCAAAATTTGGATCAAGGATTTGACAATCCCGCATTTTTACGTTCAGGTTCTGAATTTACAGTATTCTTCAATAGCCAAATTTTGAGGTAATATATGAGTTGGAAATCAATGCATCTGACTGTGTCATAGGAGGTGTACTCTGTATCCAGACAGCAGAAAAAGACTTCCTCCCTGTGGCGTACAATTCAAGGAAGCTGTCTGACGCCAAACAAAGATCCCCATACACAATAAAGAACTAGTGGCTATTGTACACTGCCTCATTAAATGTCAATGTGTTCTAAAAAGAGCCCAAATGTTCAAAGTCTTCACCAATCACAAGTTGTTAATATTCTTCAAGACACAACAGCATTTGTCAGGAAGACAGGCCAAGTGAATTAGCCTCATGCAGAGATATCCAATGCAAATCAAATACAAGCCAGGGAAAGAAATGCTTACTGCAGACACCCTTTCAAGGCTATATAGTAAACACATTCTATGCGCTGATGGTGACCCTGACTGGCCCATGCTTATCATGGGAAATCTTCAAGAAGGGTTCCCACCTGACACCCCAATGGACATCTAAGAGAAGGTCCTTAAGAACAAGCATCTGTTCAAAAACGTATATGACACCCTGCACCAAATACTTCCAAATGATGACACTGTACCTTATGTCCCATCAACGCAAAAGATTGACACAATCCTCTGTTATCACAGAGACCTGGGACACACCTGTAGCAGGAACTTGCACAAATACCTCAAGACCTGCTACTGGTGGCCCAACATGCTAAATGATATCAAAGAGGTACTGGAACAATGCAAAGTCTGTAAGAAGTACGCTCAAACCAAGGCACTGCCCAAGTCAGTACTACCAGTGTCAATCACACAATCTTTCAAGGTGTGGTCACTGGATATTGTGGGATCAATGCCTGGCAAGAACAAAGACAAAAAGTACATCATAACAGCTATTGACTATGCAACCAGGTGGCCTGTGGCACAAGCTACAAAAGAACACAAAGGCAACAATGTGAGACAATTATTTGGGAAAGAGATCATAGCCAAGTTTGGAAACCCCAACCTCCTGATCACAGATAAAAGCACTAAACTTAATGCCATTGACACCAATATCTATCTTTCCAAAAACAGAATAAAACACATCACAGCCATCCTGTACCACCCACAAGCAAATGGACAAGTAGAATGACTAAAAAATTCACTAGTGGAAGCCCTCAGTAAGTTATCTGCTAATAATCTAAAAGCCTGGGTTGACATGCTGCCAACAGCGCTCATGTATGCAGAACACAAGTCAACCGCAACACAGGCAAAATCTTGTATAAAATTGTCTATGGGCAAAAGCCAGCCCTTGTTAGTACAACCGCAGGACCACAATTACCTCTGCCAAAAAAGATGCCAGATTACAATGATCCTAACGTACTACATGCTAGAAAAGACCAGGAAGACATGGAGCAAAAAAGAGTCAAAAGAGAAGCAATCCTGCTACAGCAAGAAAGATTCCAAGTTTGAGACAAAATCTGGGTTGTCAACCACAACCAGCACAAGTTGGAACCAGGGTTATGTGGACCAGGCATTGTCATGGAGGTCAAGCCCAACAACACCTACCTCATCAAAGGAATTAGTGGTTGGGCTGAATTAAAATGCATGCACCATGACCAACTCTGCCTGTGTAAAGCAAGAACAGCCCAATAAAATTCCAGACTCCCTGTTCCCAACACTAAACTGGATCAATACCAAGAATGTATCCCTAACACTCTAAAGAAAATTCCCAAGGCTCTGCCTTCCAGCACTCCAGGGGGAGATGTCACAACATCTTTGATTACTCCCTCTCAGGGAATTGATGCCCCGAGTATATCACTGAATGGCTCACTTACCAACCAATAAGTTGGTGGCACTACTATCAGTTGACCATCTATTACGGGGATCAAACAATCCAGATCCTAAGCAGAACACAACTTGAGTAAGCCTTGTGACTTAAGAAGAACATTACTCAGATAAACCCCATGACCTCCATGATGTGCATGGACAGTATGTGTCTTTCCATGATGCTATATATATTCCTATATTCATATTTGTTGTGTTTGGCTCCAGGGGACAACATCCTGGAGGACACAGCGGGAAATCTTTATTACAAAAGATTTGAGGTTCAAAGCTAGCCTTGGGTTAGCCTTCAGGGCAAAATTAAGGGCACATACCTTAATTTCCTGGAAAACAAGATGTAAAAGTCCTTTTGGCAGAAAGGACAGGAAAAGCTTTGAAGATTATAAAAGCCAACACAAATGTGGATAAACTTAAACTTTATTGGGAGTGAAGATTCTACCTTAAATAGTAGACAAGGGACAGTGATCACTCAATAGGAAGACAGAGTGGCTGAGGGGGTCATGCTGGGATGAGGTCATACCAGGATCAACCACAGACAGGTACAATAATCCGGAATGGGTGGATATTGAACCAGACCCATTTACAGAAGGCAGGGAATTTCTAAACTCAAAGGCAAAACCAGCCAAATCTTTGCAACTATCAATATTTGAAGGCCAAATCAAAATAGCATTAATTGCGCAATTTACAACATCTCCCCCCTCAAGATTGGACACAGGGAGTTGATACTTGCAAAGGAATTTGGAGTGAACGCAGGCAAAGGGACGGCCAGAAGATAGTAGTTTCACAGTGTACTTGACGCCCTTCTTAAAGGTGACCTCACATGGCCCAACCCATAGGGAATCCAGCTTGTGGGCTCTACCACCTGTACAATTCTGGTAGTAGAGAACTAGATTGCCTACTTGGTATTTGGGGAGGGGGGCTCTAGCAGCATTGGACGGAGAGAGCTCCAAAGCCTTAACCTTATAAGCAGTGGAGTAGGTGGTTGCCTGGATGTCAATGATACGGTTGGTTAAGTCTTTCACGTGGGTCTCAGGATTTGCAGACATATCAAACTTGATCAAAGGGGGTCCCAAGATTGAGGGGGTAGTGGCCTCACGTCCATAAAGCATGGCAAAAGGGGATTGACCAGTCACCTGGTGTCTACTAAGGCGGTAGGCAAAGAGGGCAGCAGGGAGGAACATGTCCCAATTGGCAGCGTCAGAGAGCGTGAGTTTTCTCATGATGGATACCAGGGTGGAGTTTGCTTGTTTGACAGTTCCATTGGTGGAGGGATTATATGGCGCAGAGAACAACTGGTGAGTCCCCATAGCTTTGACAATAGAGGTGATGAGGCAAGCATTAAAGTTGGTGCCATTGTCAGAGAGCAGGACTTGAGGGCAGCCATGTCAATAGAAAATGTCTTGTAGCAAGAAAGTAGCAGTGGTCCTAGCCGTTATATCTTTGGTTGCTCTGGCTTCAACCCACTTGCTAAAGTGGTCTATAGCAACCAGGATAAACCAACATCCCAATCTAGACTGGGGGAAAGGCCCAACAGCATCAATACTCACTGTATGGAAGGCATGCTTTGGAGGGATGAGTTGGAACTGGTGTTGGGACGGACAAGGACGTTGGAGCTGACAGGAATGGCAGGAGGCAAGGACATCAGGGATCAAAAGGCGCATATTTTCCCAGTAGAAGTTTTTGCACAACCAGTCATGAGTCTTGGCTATGCCTCCATGGCCAGTGTCAATGTGAGCTTGGAGGATGATGGCTATCCTCATGCTAGGGCAAACGTAGGGTAGGTAGGCATTGTTAACCTTTTTGAAGAGTTGTCTATCACAAATTATAGTGTCCTTGGATAGGGTCTGTAGGGCCAAGCAGATGTCTTTGGGCTCAGTGGTCCAAGAGTCAGGATACCCTATTAGCTTGTATAGTCAATCAGCATCAGCAGGATGGATAGCTAGGATTGGCATTCTTGACAGGCCATCAGCGTTCTGATGTTGGGCCCCAGGACGGTGTATCACAGTGAAATCATACCCTTGTAAACGTAGAGCCCAACGCGCTAGTTGACCTTCAGGTTCCTTTAGCTGTTGTAGCCATTTGAGGGAGGAGTGATTGGTGACTACCGTGAAGTGGGTTCCATAGATGTAATGCCAAAACTGTTTCACCGCATGCAGCACCGCCAGACATTCCTTCTCAGTGACACTGTAGTTCTTCTTGTGCTTATTGAGGACTCTTGATGAGTAGGCTACAGGTTAATCTACACCTTCATTGTCAAGTTGGGCAAGGATAGCACCCACATCTACTCCACTAGCGTTGGTATACAAGATGAACTCTTTATCATAATCAGGATAGACTAAGATAGGAGCCTCCTTGAGCTTGGCCTTCAGTGCTTTGAATGCTTGTTGTTGGCTGTCAGTCCATTCAAAGGGGACGTTGCAAAGCAGTTGGACGAGGGGTTTACTCAGTTCAGCAAAGTCAGGGATGAACTGTCGGTAGTAGCCCATCATACCAAGGAATACTTGAACCTCTCAAAGATTTGTGGGAGGTAGCATCTTGTTGATGGCTTCCACCTTATTATTCATGGGGCGGATTCCAGTTTGAGTGACTTCATGTCCTAGGAACTCAAGACGTTCCTTGAAGAAGGAGCACTTGGAGGGTTTGAGTTTCAAGCCAGCTTCTCAAATCTTGATGAAGACAGCCTTGAGGTGTTCCAAGTGATTGGTAAAGGTAGCGCTGAATACGGTGATATCATCAAGGTACACGAGGACACAAGAGAGCTTTAGGTCTTGTAAGATGGAGTCCATAGCCCGTTGAAATGTGGCAGGGGCATTGCAGAGTCCCTGGGGCATACAAGTGGGTTCAAAGAGGCCTTCTAAAGTAATAAGTGCAGCCTTTTCTTGATCTTCAGGAGATAAGTCAACCTGCCAGTATCCCAAAGCTAGATCCATGGCAGAGAAAAACTTGGAACCACCCAGCTGTCTGAGAGCATTGTCAATTCTGGGCAAGGGGTATGAATCTTTTTTAGTGAGAGAGTTCAGGCGGCAATAGTCCATTACAATGTGGTGTCCACCATCTTTCTTCTTGAGGATTAGTAATGGGGAAGCCCAAGGACTTTGGGAAGGAGCCAGTAACCCAGCGTCCAAAAGTTGCTTGAGTTCTTTAGATACTTGAGCATCTTCCACCCTACTACAGCGGTATGGTTTAGCACAAAAAGGGGGCACATCCCCAGTATCAATCTGATGGATGACTCCTTTAGCTAGGCCATAGTCTGTAGGCCCAGAGGCAAAGATGTCACTGAACTGATCTAGCAGATCCAACACGTCCTTTTGTTGAACAGGAGACAGTTGGGGGAAATCAGCAGCGGTGAACAAGGAGAGAACTTGGGGATCATCTTCAGGTAGGTTGAAATCACTGAAAGTTCCGAAGGGGTAGAGGGAGGATACTTGTTCTGCTCCAAGTATACAACCATGACCTACAACCTGGCCTCTGGTTACTTGCATGGGCAGGGCCGTCAGGTTAGCAAGCAGTAATTGTACAGGCTCTTTGTGGGTTTGGTCTAGAATCCCAGGACACAGGCAAGGCTTGGTACAACTTAAGGATTCAGGTGAGTAAAGCTCCAAGAAGGACTTTTCAGGTAGCTCATAGGAAATCTGGGAATCAATCACCACTTGAGAGCCCAGGGGGATGGTGATAGCGGCTGGCGCTAGCAGGGGTACCCCTTCTTCCGCAGGGCAGGAAGGAGGAGGGGTACACATGTTGGAGGAGTGAGTCCTATACTTGAGTGAGAAGATACCCATAGGGTACTCAAGCACGCAAATTTTAAGACGTTTTCCTGGAAGGCGCGGAGGTTCCTCAAATATCAAAGGAACCTCATATCCCAAGAGCAAAAGGTATCCATCTTTTAAGTTTACAATTCCATTATATTCTCGGAGGAATTGAGTACCAACCAAGAGGTCATAGCTTTTGTTCTCTAGGACCACAGCGGGGAAAGCAATAAGGAGTTTCCCAAACCTCATGGGTAGAGCGGAGTAGGCACCAATGGCTCAAGTTTGGGCCATGCCAGCTGTGCCATACAACTGTGTATAGTTGAGGTCAGGGGCCAACTTAAGTTTCTTCATTAGCTTGGAAGATACCACGTTGACTGGGGAACCCGTGTCCAAGATGGCTTTGATCTTAACCTTTTGGATTGATACTTCCACGCGGGTTGTATCTTTCCCAAAGGGAGGCAAGACTGCCAACACGTCTTGCGCAGCCTCTAGCTCTTTTTCCCATTTGGCCAGCATACACTGTAACGCAGGAATTTCCTTATACACAGTCTTTAGTGGGAGAGATACAGTTACATTGTGGAAAAGAGCTTCAGCTAGCTTGGCTGCTTCCTCAGAAGAGTCAACCAAGACAGGAGGTTGGTGGGCTTGGGCTAGGTAAGGGAGAGCCACCATGGACTTAGCTTCACTTGTAGGTACTCGGGAAGTGGTGGTAGTCTTCCCAGAGCAAAGCTTGTATGGTACAGGGATGGTTTCCAGAACAGCCAGGACAGAATAGCCATAACTATCAGAGTCTTCACTATTGGAATCTTCAGGCTCTGAATCACTGGAGAGATTGTGAAACAGATGAAGGATAGTCAGGCCAGAAGAGGAGGGAGCTTCCTCATTGGAAGGAGGATCAGGCGGAGACGGGGGAGATTGGTCAGCAGAGAGCGTCTCTGTCTCTAAGCTGACCTCTCTTTTCCCACCTGTTCCTTGGGATTGCAACCTTCCACCCGGGGATTAGTGCAAGTGCGTGAGTGGTGTCTAATCTGGCCACAGTTATGGCAGCCTTGTCTCTAAGCCTGCCCACTATTACCCAGAGTCATAATGTGTGGCGTACAAGAGGTAGTCCCAGCATTATTGGCTTTATTCTCATGCACCACTGTACCTCCATGTGTCAAATGCATGTCTTGCAAGAGCGTCTTAATACTCTTCATGAAAGTAAGTGAAGCCTTGTGTGCCTTAAAGTGTAGGCATAAAAGCTGGTTCACCTTCAAAGCATTTGAACAAGCTGTGTAGGCTTCCCAGGGAGTTAACTGTCAACTAGTAATTAACTGCTGGCCTTCAATGTAGAAACAATCTGCAAACTCAGCCAGGGTTTTCTTGGGTTTGAAGGCAATGTGCATAAATGCATCTTTCTTGACTTCCAAGCTGAGGTCTCCTCCAAACTCTTCAATAAGGAGGCGCTTCATATCCTCTCAAGTGACAATAGAAGGGAGCTTGGGAACCACAACTTCCTGGCAAGTGGGATGGAGGCAGGTAAGGATGTGTTCCTTCTTGAGCTCTTTGGTAGCCCTACGTATTGCAGTTTTGATAATGGTCAGAAAAGCAGCAATGGTAGAGGTTTTGGGATCAAATATCTGTTTGAAGGTTGGCTTATAGTTTGGGTCAATAGAGGAGGACAAGGACTGGCTGTTTTCACCAGGGTTGAGGACATTGATATGAGGATTGCCCTCAAACTTGGATTCAGCAGCAGGTTGTCTAGCCCAGAGGAGTCAAAGGCTTTCCTCTAAAGTGTCCAAGGTAGAGCTTTTTTATCCACTAATATCTCAGGCAGTGGCGGCAGCAGTCCCAAATTCATCAATCTTGATTTGTTGCACTGCCAGGGTGCCAGCAATCCCATTGACACGGGTAGCCAGGGAGGTGGTCTGAGCAACCAAAGGGGCAACTTGTCCATTTAGGGTCTCTGTAAAGCAGGAGAAGTTTTGGACCTCTCTTTTCAATGTGTCTTGCCTATCAGCTACATCATTGGTCACTTTGGCAAGTTGATCTAGAGCATGCGCACAGTGGACCCAGGGTTGACCTTCTAGACCAGGGCAACAACCATGCTTGTCATGAGCATGAGTATTAACGTCTTCACCTTCCTCTTCATCTTCAGATTCAGATGACAAATCTTCAGAATTAGAGAGGTGCTGTCTTAAGTACTCAATTTCACCTTGTAAAGTAGCCACCTGATCAGTGAGGGAGGCAATAAAAGGGTCAGGCATAGGTTTGACTGGAGGGGGGTTCTGCACAAAAGCTTGGCGTTAAGTGGTAGCCTTGAGCTCGGTGATGGCCTCCCATACTTTGGTTTTGAAATCAGATGAGGTCTTGACAGGAGGAGCAGGAGGAGTCACCTCAATAGAGGCTACCCTGTCATCCAAATAATTTTGCACCTGGTATAGAGTGTCACCTAGTGCAGCCTTATCTAGACCGTATTGATGCTGCAGGTGGCAGCGCCAAGTATTGACATGAGCTCTTATCAATTTGAGTTGCGAGTTGACATGCTCTCTGAATTGATTGAGTTCACTAACCAGAGTCTCAAAGTCCTGATGATGGTTTAACAGAAAAGCCTTGATTTGCTCATACCAGGCTGCCTGATGTTCATCCAATTTGCATAGTTGATCTTTTATGTATCCAGGGAGCGAGGAACAAAGGAAGTTCAGGGAGGCGGTTAAATACTTCTGTGACGCCAACAAATTGTGCTGGTTGTCAGAAATACAAGCAAAGAGACTGTGTGACCATTCTTGATAGGACATATTTTGAGCGTGGTTATTTGAGACGGCGGAGGCTACAGCATCTAACAGTTGATTTTGGGATCCCAAGGCAAGTTGATGGTGGACTAGGGCGGGTTGGATGAATTGGTTGACCAATACGCCAATAGTATCCATGGATTCCATCAACGCGGGGGGAGACCAAAGTCCAAAAGGAAGGAGTACAGGTCTTCAGAGGCGTACCCGAGACAGAGGCCAGGGATAAAGTGCATGGCTACCGTGCCAGAGTGAATAAGGGAGCAGGCGCAGAACAGGCTTGCTCATAGTTGAGAGAGAAAGCAGGAAGGGGGCCCACGAGGGCCCGGGAGACAGAACCAATACCATAGGATTTGCAGGAGCATTGGTGATGTCTTCTTCTAGCGGGGGACTAGAAACTTTAGGTTGATCTGGTACTTTGGAAACAAAGGGAGAGGGACCAGAGAATGCACATGGGAACGGGGTAACTGAGGGCTTGCAGCCCCTGTAGTGAGCATCATTTTGTCGTGTTTGGCTCCAGGGGACGACATCCTGGAGGACACGGCGGGAAATCTTTATTACAAAAGATTTGAGGTTCAAAGCTAGCCTTGGGTTAGCCTTCAGGGCAAAATTAAGGGCACATACCTTAATTTCCTGGAAAACAAGATGTAAAAGTCCTTTTGGTAGAAAGGACAGGAAAAGCTTTGAAGATTATAAAAGCCAACACAAATGTGGATAAAATTAAACTTTATTGGGAGTGAATATTCTACCTTAAATAGTAGACAAGGGACAGTGATCACTCAATAGAAAGACAGAGTGGCTGAGGGGGTCATGCTGGGATGAGGTCATACCAGGATCAACCACAGACAGGTACAATAATCCGGAATGGGTGGATATTGAACCAGACCCATTTACAGAAGGCAGGGAATTTCCAAACTCGAAGGCAAAACCTGCCAAATCTTTGCAACTATCAATATTTGAAGGCCAAATCAAAATAGCATTAATTGTGCAATTTACGACAATATTCAATAAAGTATCATCCTCTTCTTAAACTTCCCCTTTATCTCGTTTATTATACTTCCCAGAAGTATAAACAACACTTTAGGAAAGCAAGAAATAGAGAAGAAATGATAATTTTATTGGATATTGGATTGTAGCATTGTAAGGCAATTGTAAAACATAGAAGGGACCAACATATTTTCATATGCATGAGAGGGTGTTTGGAAGACATTCTGGAAGTAAGGCAAGTTGAGAATGATGATAATTACACGATAGCCATATTTAGATTGTCAATCTTGACACAATAATAATCAACACAACATCTCTTGTAGAACCTATCTAAAACCCTTTAATTCTGCTGTAGGCTTGGTTAAAAGTATGGCAGCTTGATTAACTCATATAATCTTTGCAAATCCAATCTATTTTCATGCCAGGCATACTAGAAACTTAGTTTGGAAGTATTGCAAGTCAATTATGAATTGAGAAGGATTAATAATCTGTTTTTAGAATCGTTGGCTCAAGAAATTTCAAATGAAAGCTATGCTGTTTGGTGGCATCCAAAAACGGTGACAGATGAACTTGAGTCCAAATTGCAGTTAGAGGAGTGGCAAAGCCGGACGGATGGATCCTGGTGGGATGGGCCAGTGCTCTTATAGCATTGTAATTTGGGCTTCCCATAGCTGTGATTATTGAAAAAGATTTGGCCATCAATATCTAATTCTTTGAGGTCAGCATCAATCAGAATTATGTGGTGGTTATTGAGTTTGGTTAAGTTTGCTTTAAAGCGTGGAGCAGTGCCTAAAACCTGCAATCTTTTTGTGATTTGTTGTATTTCAGGAAACTTCAAGTATCTGAGATGCTGGATGTTGGAGATTTCAACGGACCTTACCATTTTCTGTATTGGTATTTTCAGGATGCTGATTTTTGTATCAGAGACAACAAGACTATTTCCAATGTGGTACAGGCTTTTGAACGAGTAGTATTCAAGCATTGGGTTTCCTGAAATTTGGAGAAAGCCCATTACTCGCTGCAGCAAAGGGAAAGCAATGCCTTCTAGGTAAGGGCAGTCCTTGACCACAAGGAGATGTGATACTTCCGTAAAATCAAACTTCAAATACTTAGCACGCACATTCTCAATGGCGAATTCATTGACTCTTGAAACACCCGACATAGCAACCTTGCTCAGGTTATGGTTTCCAGATATCCTCACAACGTCTACTTGATTCCCTACTGCATACATTGACAGTGACTTAAGATGGTTGTTGTCTCGGAGAGTCACACTGCAGCCATCACCCAAGCGTATTCGAGTAACAAACTCCAATTCAGTTTCAAAAATAGTCAGGCTATCCGTAATAACAAGATCAGACAGTCCAACGTGACCTTTGGTACTTAACAGGCGTAAAGATCCAACAGTTGTGAGCGAAGGGAATGGGTCAGACTCAATCATCACCCCAATAAGCATTAAGTTGCCAATTGAGATCAGGTCTGGAAACCTTAATCCTCGGTCGAAAGAGCTATTGATTTTTAAGTGCCCTTTGACAAACTTCATATTGCTCAAGGAGGAGTTATAGCCAGTAACAATCAGATCCCCTTGCACAGTTTGGCAATTGAAACGAGTAGTTTGTTGGTTGATATGTATATCCCCATGGCAATCACCCTCGCATCTAGAATCATACTCCTTAGTGGGGCCTAAGTAGTAGTGCTCACAGCCCGGTAAAGACCTTCTCCTCAACTTGTGTTGATTTGTGGAATAGCCAGGAGTTTCTTCCTTGGCTGCAACGTCTCGAGTGTTATTACAACTCAATAAGCCATTTTTTTCTAGCCCGGGATTGGCGATTAAATCACATATTTCAGGTCCGCATTGGGGAGCTGGACGTAGCGAGCTGAACTTTGCTGCAACCTTTCCTTCCGAACAGGCACCTTTGATTCTGAAACCAGGAGGGTATTCCCAAGTGGCTAATCCACTGGTGTGGAATTCCTTTAGCGTTGTGTTGATGTACAAGGATCGAGAGGACTTTAATTTCGGGAAGCTAACTCTTTCCAGTTCCGCGGTAGCGAAAACCATAACATCACCTTTGATGCGCTCCATGTTCAACGTCAATGAACCTCCACTAGTCAGACTTATGGACAGGTCACCCTCAACAGTCGTCACTTCGGGAATAAGTTGATTAACAAAGTCAGCTGTAACCTGTCTAAGTTTGATATCTCCTTGGACTAAAGTCAGCTTGTCCAACACCAAGTCTCCACTAGACCTCATCACCTTTAAAGTATTCAACTTGATACCAGTGACAATAGCATTCCTTGCCAGCTGTAAATTGTCAATGAAAATATCCTTACCCACTTTAATGGGCTTTGAAAAACTAAAAGATGAATGGTGCTTTGTGGAGATGTTTAGAGAATCAACCTCACCAAGTGTAGGAAAATACTTGGGTTGCACGGCTTTGTTAAAAGAAAGAGTGCCCTCAATTCTATGTACACTAGAGTGGTCAAGCAAGGTTGATTGGGGATCAAGAGTTTCAGAACTTGCAGCATGCAGGATATTTTCGACTGTTACATTTCCATGTATTGTTTTACAAGTGAGTAGTGGATTAGGCATAGGATGGGGGATGGAAAGTAAGATATTCCCCTGGCAGAGGTCTATAGAATTAGCCTTGAACTAAACTTGGGTTTACCTGCCACCGCCCAAGTAGATGAGAAAAACACTGCAGATTTAAACAGCAGCATCTCGAATGTAGTTTAGAAAGGCCCACTTTCGTGATCTGCCCTTTGGGTCCATGAGAGTTAAATGTAATATATCTTCTGTTCAAAACCAATGCTCTTTCATAAATTCAGAGCGTGTGGGAGTGGAGCATGATAAGAACTGAATAGAGTATCATATCCCAGGGTTATAGAAGAAAAGCCATTTAATTGGATAAATATACCATTTGCTTTAGAAATTAAATAACTTATTTCAACCAAGATTTTCAATAGCCTCATCCTCAAAAGTAGCAAATCAACCACTGCCTCAATTCGGCATCATATCTTATCCATTGGCTGCGAGTATCTTTCGGATGAATGGTGGCTTCTAAATAGGGCTGCGGCAGATATGAAATGATGGCTGCTTTTTAAAAAAGCAGCCATTCATATCAGTATAATGTAACTATCCTGTTTAGCTACATTACATACCTGAGGTTCAACAGGCATGGGGTTTTACAAATTCATGTGTGTCATCAGAATGCAAATATGGGACATAAATCACATTATTGCTATTAACCACTAGAATAAATTTGCTCCACAGTATGATGTAATGGTGATTCATTGGATCCTACCCATAGTTGGATTTCCAACCAGGATCGACCGAACAATCCAATAAGTGATGTGGTAACATTAAATTGACCCTCCTATCCCCCAATTCCCTTAAGCTGTGGTTCTTTTCTACTGTCGTTCCAAACTTTAAATAAAGTTATTTTAAAAAAAATAATAACCACTAGAATAGAGAAACATATGAATTGGAAACTTGGATAACTGATTTATTGAGTATTTGCCAGTTTATATACTGTGCCAAACAATTGATAAACCATCAGTTGAGACAATCTGTTTGATTGTTATGATTATCAGATAATCAGGAGTTTCAGTTGTGAACTAGCTGAAATCATCCTGATGTGATCTGTTACATCACACTGCTTTTTAAAAAGGCAGCCATTCACATCAGATCTGGAAATGATTCCGGAAAATTGTACTGTCTACAATTTTTCTGGAATCGTAGCCGTACACATCAACAGGTGGATGTTTTTTTTTGGATTTTTTTAATAAAAATTAATTTTTTTCTACCAAATTTTAAAATTATAAAAGTATAAGAATTCAAATCCAAATTTGATTCAAAAAATAAAAAATTACTAAAAAATATATCAAACCTGGCTCTTCTGGAAAAAAGCCATATTTAACCTTTTTTTAAAAAAATTGGATCCCCCTGACATGGGAAATCTACAATGCAAAAAAGATGGCTTGGGTGAGCCAATTACAGGATTTCCTGTAGTCATTGTGTTTTTAATATACCACAGCCCTAGTGATGTGAGATCTGTTTTTGGATCTTGATGCTAAAGGGTTAGCTTCAATCAGTCTGCTTGGTTCAGATATTTTTTAAAAAAGAATAAAGTTTCAAATTAAAAAGTTGGTTTAAAATTTATTTTATATATCTTTTTGATCCCCTTGGTTTCAGCCTGGAAATTCACCCAACGCCAGGCAGGTGGCACTGGATTTCAGAGGAAGAGATTCTTCCTCTCTAAATCTGTTCCTTTCATGAATGAAATTTCAATACATGTATTAAACCCCCAGGAATCAAACCCTGGGCCTCAGAAAAAGCCTTGTGACAACCAGAGTAGATAAAAGCCAGCCAGACTGCCAGTTGGGCCAAACCCTGGCCCGCCAGAGATGCCTTGCCCCAACCAGGAGGAATGGGAACCTGACAGCCTGCCAAGTGTTGAGACTGGAAGTTCAAAATCAACATTGAAAACTCCAGAATTGAACCCCGACCCTCCAAAGGCTAATTGAGTCATCTAAGGTGGACAGGAACCCGCCAACTTGCTAAGTTGCAGACCCAAGTTGTCAAATTACTCTGAGACATGCCAGACTCTTAAGGGTGATTCCCCAAATGGACGTCAGATTGCTGTTAACCTTGTGCCACCAAAGATCCAGACCTATGCTGAAGTTGTAGCTTGTCTAAAGGGGGTTACAACAAGGCCTCATGCCAGTCTCACTGATGATCACCAGCTAATGCCAGTCCCCAGTCCAGAATGGGTAATACAATTTGACTGCTCAGGTGATGTGGTGAACAGTAGCAGCGGAACAAAGCATCATCACTTCTGTTCATCAGAGCAAGCACAACTAGGATCTGCCACCCCCAAAACCAGAAGCCAAGGTCCATGTCCTGCCAGTGAATTGTCCTCAGACCTGAAGTCCGCAAAAAGCAAAAAAGCAAAACCACCGGGTATAAGAACCCTGGCGGTATGAGGATGACCCCATCATCATTTTCAATAATAAAGTTTTATGAACCTTTGGTCCAAGCGAATCCTACCTTATCTAGTCTTAGTTATCTTTTATCTCAACTCCAGCCAAGTAAACAATCAGGCAACCACCCCCTCTAGAGACCAACCTGCCAACCTCCCTCAGGCACTATACCATCCCCTGGAGCCCCCTTTGGACCTGTGCATTTTACCAAATACCTGCCCAACCCCGCCTACTCCGAGTTTAACTTAGAGATCATCCTCATTGCCAATCCCTTGGGAAGGACCAGAGGAACCAAATACATAGGACACAAAGGAAAGTACTACAAGGTGCCGCTCTTATTGTTCAAAGACAAGTACAATTATCTGCCTGCATACTTTGTCCCCATGACTCTGCCCTTAACCCTGCAACCTGACCGCCCAGTGGAACCCCTCACTGCTGCTGAGCCACGTGCACTCAACTGTTTGGAGTACTCTACATTACTTTGACGGGAATGATAGACTTTATGGTGCCCAACTCAGGGCCCTGGTCTTTGCTTGGGTAATCTGTATCTTCTATTATCAAGTTAGCATCCATCCTATGGTGGGCATTGCCCACTGGCCCGGCTGTACTCCATCCTGAGTCAACTAATGCCTCCATCTATGCCTGGCTTCCTGACAGTTCCCATAAATTTTGGATTCTCCTAAGCTAGGGGGATCCAAAATCCTAAAACACATCATTCTTCATCTGCTGCAGCTCTACTTCTAAACCATAATATTAACGTACCTGTGGCCTCTTGGTTTTCTCAATCATGATTAAATCTTGAAAACTACCATTTATTATAACTGGCTAAGAAGAATTCTGAGATTTTAACTGCCCTGATTCAAAATACAGGGCTCTTGTTAGAAGTTCCAGCATAAAATTCCAAATCCTGAGTGCTTACCAGATATTGTTATGACTGGGGCCATGATATAGCATACCTGTTATAGCCATATCTGTTTTAAAGTTATAGTATTCTTCTGGTGTCTCAGACATAGTTTTTCCAGTGTGACTAGGCCAAAGCACTGCCACCCAGAAAAACAGGCTTCAAAGCCCCGCCTGTTTGCAGTGATCATAGTTTTAAATCTAATAAATGATTGCAGGTGGGTAATTGCAAAGAGAATCAGGTCCAAGCAGGGCACATATGCCCTGTACTCAATTTTTCACCCTGAATCCTTTGATCTTCAAACCGAATCCTCCAAGAGAAAGATTTAACAGCTTACAGATACCACCAATGATGGTTCCGTAAGCTGGAAAATACCAAACACAAGGAGGCCACCTCATTAAGATATATTCCAAAGGCTTTAAGAACCATAAATTTCAACAAACCACCTTGGTAGTTTTATATTTTGAATTCAATAAAATATCTTTCTTCATGACTTATTTATTCTGATGCCTTCTCATAAGATTTTTAATAACCAGCTTGTTAGTGTCAAAACCGCAGGCTCAACCCGCCAGCAAGGTTCTAAACAAGCGGGTTTGTGACCCGCAATCCAATTACCCGGTCACTCAAAGCCAGACTAGGAAGTCAACTCGGATTGCCAAATCCAGCCACATGAACAAACAATGATCCCTCACAGTGGATACCTCAATTTGGCGCTTGACTCATTATCAGGATCAAGCCACCCCCTCTTTCATCCAGCCGTGTGATCACCAATCATGTTCCTGCTATCCATTGATTCACAATAGCTATATAATCACTATCTCACAATAAAGATTATTATCTATCTTCTAAATATTTTCCCCCTTGTAACTCTGCTAAAACAGCACAGTTACAAAATTGGTAGCACAGGTAGGCTTTCCATCCTACCTTATCTTGGAAAATTCTGCCTGTTGCCCGCACACGCCGCAGCCAACAAATCCTCAACAGAATTATGTCTGGCCTCCTGCCTGACTGGACGCCGTATACTCCTGATACCAAGATACCTGATGGCTTTGTTCTCTAACAAAACACGGTGATCCCGCTACCCACCTTCAACGCCCTGTCTGCCCTAGGGTTCTTCCAGGCGCCTTCCTTGATGCCACAACCAGCTGACAAAACCACTATGCCCGCCTATGTTGCACAAAAACTTTGCAGCACCGCCTTGGAGCCCTTTGCGGGGGCCAACAACAACAATGCTGCTGCATGGATCCAGTCCGCCCAAAGCAAGATGGCTCAGATGGAATGCCCACAGCGGTTTTGGATCACAGAGATTTCCATTTGTCTGACCCATGACACTGGCATCTGGTGTGACAAATGGCACAAAGAGCACACTGACAAGAACTGGGACACCTTCAAACAGGACTTCTTGGCAAGATTTGTGCTCAAGGACACAGCGCTCATGATCATACACCAAGTAAAAAACCTGACTCAGACAGGCACTGTGAAGGAACTCACCTGTGCCTACAAGGAACTCTGCCTCTGTGCCCCATCTGACATGGCCTTTGACACCCCAGCAACACACCTCATGTACTATGACGCTCTCAAGTTGCACGTGATGAGACATGTGAACCTGGACCAAGTCACCAACCTGCAAAGCCTGTACTGCAAAGCAGAAAAAGCGGAACAAACATCCAACGCTCTGCACAAGGCACAGACTGGGAAACAAGAGAGACCCAAGGACTCACATTCAAGTGGACGCTCCTCTCAACCACCTCCTGGAGGCAGCAGAAACAACAACAGCCACAAGCCCACGGGTTCAAATGGGAATGGGAATGGGAATGGGAATAATGGCCAATCAAATTGTACCCATTTCCGTGTCACCACCACCCAAGGCAACTAAGATGAGGGAAAAGCCCAGGGAGAGCACTAAGCAAGCCAGGCTCTCCCCACACAACTCCTGACTTGCCCAACAATAAATACCAACCCAAGGACGTGGACCAATGTCCAATGAGCCAAGTGCCCTTGGAAGACCCAGTACTGTACACCATTGCCAGACATCTGTTACGGTAGAAAACCAAATGAAAGGAATAACACGCCCCTGTAAGACCAGAAACCAACAAAGAACCGCTGCCAAACCCTTAAGAGAAATTGATGACTTAAATGCTGTAATTGACAAAAAATGGGTCAAAGCTGGGGTTGCTCAAATAGCCCTGGAAAATCTGGATCTACCATATTTTTATCCAAATAACTATGACAAGAAAATCACCCGTTATACGTTATTTGGTGATGGAAGCGCTTGACCTGCTGGTCGCCCAAATTTTCAAATTATAACGTCATTGACGTAAATTCCAATGCAGGGCCTACAACTGCTGAAAATATTCTTGCCAGCCAATCAGAAGACAAGGAATCCCCTCCTGCCCCATCCTGAACTCCCTTAAGACTTCCCCATTTCCCCTCTAGAAACTTGTTTCTAGATATCTTACTCACCTTGGAATAAAACAGAAAATCACCCTTATGTTTGCATATTTGCGCCTGTTGGCCCCTGTCTTTAACAATATGGCCAGGACAATGGTTCAGATGGCTTTGGACTCCTTTGCTGTCACTTGGACTGCCTTTTACGTCACTTTGTCAACTCGCCATTATTCTAATTTTCTGCTGAAAATGATCTTCTTTACTTTGATCTTGATCTCCATCTTACGCTCCACAGGTCGTGGTTCCCAAATGATCAAACCCTCCTCTCAATTTGGCTTACTGTTACTCAAACAATCAACTCTGTGTTTACTATATCCACATAATTTTTCTTTGAATAGTGCAGCTTGTCATCTAGTTCTAAGAACATCCCAATAAATTGATGTCTCACCCTTTCCGCTTTTGCAGTTACACAGGCTCAGCTCTATTGGACTTGAACACAGATTGAACTTTAGTCAACAGCAGCTTTGTGAACAAATTCAAGCTGGCCACTAATCCTTTGCGGATTAAAAACGTGGTCCTGGCTGATGAACACCACATTGCTGTGACAAAAGAAAGCACCGCCTTCTCTGTCATGCTCAAGAACCTCCACTCCACCATCCAATGTCCTGTCATTGACTTCCCTAAGTTTGACATTGTACTGGGACTAGACTGGTTAAAGAGAAACAACCCTCACGTGGACTGGGCAACCTCAGTGCTGACTATCAAGCGCAAAGGTGTCAACCACCAGATCTACCCAGACTCTGTAGACCAACTCCTACGAGACCACGTCTTTGTACGCATCAAAGAGACTTTAGACGAGAAGGAAAACCTGAAAGCAATTGACTGGGACTCCTGTCAGTATGAAATCATACACTTCAAGGACCACCAGGACACCTCCACACCGCAAGATTGCAACATTGTGGCCCAGCACCCAGAAATCTTCAAGAAGGCGTTACCTGGGCTACCCCCTGAGAAACACATCCAGCACTCTATCCAACTCAAGGGGGCCGTACCCAAGGCACACCCCATTTACAGGCTGACCCCAAACAAAGACAACACCCTGCACGCCTATCTCAAGGAAGCACAGGAAAAAGGACTTATCCGCCCCTCACAGTCTTCCTTTGGGGCCACCATATTCTTTGTGGCCAAAAAGTACGGTACCTTACGCCTGGTCACAGACTATCGCACCTTGAACAAAGTCACCATCAAGAATTGTTACCCCTTACCACTAATTGACAATCTCTTTGACGCCTTGGGAGGAGCCTCTGTCTTCTCCAAGATTGATCTAACTGCAGGCTACACCCAGATCCGCATCAAGGAGGAAGACATCCCCAAGACAGCCTTCCGCACTAAGTACAACTCCTACAAATGTGTGGTACTCAACTTTGGCATGACCAATGCCCCGTCCACCTTTGTAACATTCATGAACAAAGTGTTTGCGCCACACATAGGCAAACACGCCATTGTGTACCTGGATGATATCATTGTCTACAGCCCCTTGGTGGAACAGCATCACAAGGACCTGGAGGAAGTCTTTGCGACCCTGGCACAACACAAACTGCTGGCCAAGCTCTCTAAATGCCAGTTCTTCCGAGAGCAACTACCCTTCTTGGGACACATAGTCTCAAAGGATGGCATCAAACCCAACAGTCAGAAGATACAAGCCATCTGCAAAATGCCACCTCTCAAGGACAAGTCAGAACTACACACTTTCTTGGGAATGGTGGCCTATGTACAACACTTTATACCCAACTGCGGCGTCTTGACTGCCCCCTTGTCTGCCATAACTGGCGCCAAGTCCAAGTTTGTATGGACCCCCAACATGACCTCTGTTTCAGATGTCTCAAGGAAAAGCTCACGACAGCACCCATCTTACAATACCCCAAACAAGACAGAGAATATCAGATGGAAACCGACGCTTCAGATGCATCCATTGAGGGAGTACTGCAAATTAAGAATAGTGATGGTGATTTCCTGCCCGTAGCCTACAAGTTGCGCAAGCTGACAGATGGCAAGTGTCAATACCTTATCTACGACAAAGAACTACTGGCCATTGTACACTGCCTAGTCAAATGGCGCTGTTACCTGGAACGGCAGGAAGAATTCACAGCACTAACCAACCATAAGTTGCTCATCTATTTCAAGACACAGGCAAACCTGTCACACTGCCAAGCGCGGTGGATATAAATCTTAGAAAGGTTTAACATACTCATCCAATATAAGCCCGGGGCCGAGCTTGCCATGGCAGACACCCTGTCCCGCCTGTATGTCCGCGCTTCTAGGGGTGAAAATGGGCTCAACCCAGACTGGCCTCTCCTAGTGCTCCGTACAAAAGACAAAGGGTTCCCTGCAGGCACAACCAATATCACCAAAGAAACGGTCATCAAGAATGAGCACCTCTTTGCTGACGTATATGGGACTCTTCACAGAAAAATGTTGGATGGCACAACCATTCTCTATATTCCCACACATCAACAAGTTGATACCATTCTTTGCTACCACAGAGATCTTGGACATACCAAGAGCCAAAATCTATATGAATTCCTAAAACATAAAGCCTGGTGGCCAACCTTATACCGCGATGTCCAGGAAGTGCTAGAACAGTGTGAGGTCTGCAAAAAGTTTGCCAAAAGCAAAACCCCGCCTAAGTCTGTACTCCCCATTCAAACCCAACTACTGTTCAAGGTATGGGCTCTGGACATTGTGGGCCCCATGCCAGGGAAACACAACAACAAAAAATACATCATCACAGCCATTGATTTCGCAACAAGGTGGCCAGTAGCCCAAGCAATGAAAACACAAACTGGTAACGACGTCCAACAATTCATTGGCAAAGAAATAATCAGCAGGTTTGGAAATCCAGAGCTCCTGATAACCAATGAGGGCAAAGAATTGACCTCTGAAAACACTAACATGTACCTTGCCAAAAATGGGGTCAAACACACCGTCACAACACCATACCATCCACAGGCCAATGGACGCGTAGAGCGGCTGAATGGTATCCTCATGCAAGCCCTAGCCAAACTCACCGTGGGAGACCTGAAGACTGGTATAAGCAGCTACCAACTGCATTACTTGTGTGCAAAACCTAAGTGAACAGATCCACCGGGAAAAGCCTGTTTGAACTGGTATACAGCACACAGCCAAATATCATTCAAGCATTGACAGGACCTAAACTGGAAATTCCAAGTCAAGTCCCCACTTGCTCTTATCCTCAAGTAATAGAGGCCAACAGCAAACAAGCAGCCAAAGAAAAGGAACACTTACAAAAAACCTTTGTACCCATCCGCCAGAGACATGAAGTTAGGGCAAAGTCTGGGTCATGAATGTTGACAAAAGCAAACTACAACCCAAAAAAGTAGGGCCAGCAATCATCCTAAAGGTAAACGACAATAACACTTACCTTGTGCAAGGGCTCGGGAAATGCAAGCAAGACAAGACAAGACATTACACCACAACTGCCTACGACCTTGCAAAGCGAGACAAAAGCAATGAGAAACTGCCCTGCCTGCCACCAAACAACAGCTGGTTCAATATGGCGCCCAGGCTCCTGACGACCTGCCTCCTGAGGAGGCCAACTTTCAGCCGGGGGGGGGTGTAGAAACCGCAGGCTCAACCTGCCAGCAAGGTTCCAACCAAGCAGGTTTGTGACCTGCAATCCAATTACCCGGTCACTCAAAGCCAGACTAGGAAGTCAACTTGGATTGCCAAATCCAGCCACATGAACAAACAATGATCCCTCACAGTGGATACCTCAATTTGGCGCTTGACTCATTATCAGGATCAAGCCACCCCCTCTTCCATCCAGCTGTGTGATCACCAATCATGTTCCTGCTATCCATTGATTCACAATAGCTATATAATCACTATCTCACAATAAAGATTATTATCTATCTTCTAAATATTTTCCCCTTGTAACTCTGCTAAAACAGCACAGTTACAACATTAGACTCTGCATTTTGCCACCACAAATTTCCATAAATCTTTCTCCTCCAGCTGAAATAATTCCTTAAACTTGCAAAATTGAGTGTGAACCCATCTATTCTGCTGAGTCCTTGACTGTGAGTTAAATCAAAGCTGTCCTCTTATACCTCTGCATTGTGATATGCTTTATTTTGCTATATTCTCTATTTAAATGGTATCATCTCCAAGTAAATGTGCTCTGTCTTCTTCTCATTGGCAATATCATTCTTATTTGGGTGCATATTTTTCATTTAATTGATTATGAAAAGCTCTTACTCTACTTCACCATGCCAGATAATCTTCTCATACCCCTTAATAAGCTATGAATTATAGCTCTGGATTATGATGAGTTTAGATAGTTTTCTTAAACAAGGCTCTGAGACACTTTTTAATGACTGTAGATATTACAAAGTAGTATAGGAATATTTGTTACTCTAAGGTCAGAATATAAAAAGTTAAGACTATTAATTTATAAATTATTTATAAAGTTAATATAATAGAGAGGTTTATTCAATGATAGATACTATAGCAACTAACTGTTTAATATAAGATTTTCAAAACTTCAGGGTCAACTTCCTGAGAAGACTTTAACTTAATCAAAAAACATTTTTTAACTCATTCTTCTAAAACTCCAAAGCTATGAAATATTAAGCCAGCTTTACCAGCTGAGGCCTTACAGTCAATAGATACCAAATAAGGAGCCCAAAAATTTGGCTTAAGAACAGTGTCTCTTCAAAGAGGACACTTTTCTTCCCAAAGACTATATTTCAAACTAAACAATTTCTTGTTTTTTAATAAAGCTGTCAAACAGTATAAATATTTTTTCCACTTTTTGTAACTCTGCTAAAGTGTCAGGGATCCAGTCTTGGGCGGCTGGCCTGCCGTTTTCAGGTGTAACTTGGGCCAGGGTTTTGCAGGCAGGGCCCACCACAAGAGAGGAGATAAATTTAGAAGGTAGGAAGTGGACTTCCCCACCCAAGACCACAGGCCGGCGGCTGGTACAATGGTGTCCACCACCCCTGTGAGGGTGATGTACAATATACCAAAAAGCTTGCTGGTATGGTCAGTTGGAAGGTCAGGTGAAGAAGCTGGCATTGATTTGGGTGTTACGGGCGGTTCCATGTAGATATTATAGGCCAGGAGATAATTGAATTTTCCTCTAAATAGTTTGGGTGTAGAGAATATTCATGGGCCTTGGCAGTTGTATCTAATAGCAGATTGGATGCAGGCTAGCAGGTCAAGTTTGAGGATTTTCTCTGGAATATAGTCCTTGTATTTGGGCTTCAAGGAATACTCAGTGAAGTGGACAGGCCCAAAGAGTACACCAGGTGGACAGAAAAATGCGGGCAGTGGGGCAGGAGGACCAGGAGATCTCAAACTGAATTGATAGACGGCAAATACAAAATACGGCAATAGCTGTATAAGCCAAAGTAACATAACCTTTATTCAAAAATGGTGATAAGTTTAGAGCACGGGGTCCTTGGGTCTATATAGCATCCCACCTCCAAACTTGACATTTTCCATGGGGGGATCATCAGGGCATTGGGAAAGGCAGGGCCAGGGGAATTGGGTACTTGGGTCTAAAGGCAGCAAAATGGTACTCAGCCCGGGAGTTCTTTCATTGGTTGAGACTCCCAATTTAGCTACCTGATTATCTTGCTCTAGAGTTGTGGTCATGGGGCCAGGTTGCAGGCTGGTGCCTCTTCCTTGGGTTGGCTCTTGATTGGTTGCTGGTTTAGACTTCAAACTCATGAAGCTAATAGTTGTTGCTTTGGCGTCTCCATTAGGCGTCATGATTGGCACTCCACTTAGTGCAATAATTTCCTTGGCTTGATCTGTTTCACTGGATGGGCCATCATCTTCAGCGTCAGCTTGCAGGGGCTTGACCCCAGAAAAATGTGGGCGGGCAGTCCCACAGTCCATAGGCCCAGCAGCCCGGGGGGATCCAGGTTCCAGGTTCTAATTTCTGCTCTTGGGCCTGGGGTTCCAGAGGAGGAGAATTGTCAATCCTTACATAAAGCAACAAATGCATGTTATTGATAGCTTGGGTTAATTCTCTCATTCTATCCCATATTTGGCAAGATCTTCATTCTCTTTGCTCAGATTTTAAAATAAAAATCTATGTTAGCATCATAGAAGGTGTATCATTAGCTCAATACCCTACACTGTGAGATCTACTATCCTTTAACTGCACATATTCTATCAGATAATTTCATTATTACTAGCCAATTTTACTGCTTTATTTTTACAAGGCTTCTTTCAGATGCCCAAAATTTTTCCCCCTTTTTAGGCTTCAGCTTTCTAGTTTAAATGATTAGGCCAATTCAAGTTCAAAACTTGAACCACTTACCTTCAAATTTCACTCCAAAAGTCTTTTTCAGGTCTCTCATAACTGTTTTTTATTCAATTTATTGCCTTTTCAGATGTTTCAGAAATCTGTAGACTGTGGTTTTATCATCCAACAGATGATCTCCTAAGTCTTCTAACATTAGGAAAGTACAGAGAACCTGTGACTTTTGTGTAATTTGTGGTTTGGCTTATTTGTTTTCATCAGAAGCAGCAAGTCTGACAATGCCCAAGGACCAAAGGATTTGGGAAGTTCTTCCTACTTCTGGATATAGGTTCATAGTTATTGTCTCTATATTTTACTATAGTTAACTATAATGTATGACAGTAGTATCATCTTTTTCTCTACTAATAAGCCTAAGGGAGGATAAAATTAAGTAAATAGAACTTGTATCAATCATCAGTCTTTTATTTTAATGGACTGGCTTTAAGGCAGCCCACCTGCCTGTGCTTTTCCAAGTTAGCTTACAACGCTAATTAGAGACTGAAGTAGCATTAGGACAACAAGGCAGGAGCCCCAGTCTTTTCTGGGTAGATTTTAGTGAAAGCTCACTTGCTGACTTCCTTGGTTTATAGTGTTTGCTCTAGACACACCACACACCTGAATCACTGAACCAACTGAATAAGTTGTCTGCCTGGGCCACTATCCAGGGCTAGCTAGCTGTTGGTTACTAGTTCACAGGGATGATTGTTACAATATACTGTATCTAATCAGAGCTACTCTAATACAATAGACTCAGGGCCTTTTATCTTAAAGTGTTTGACCTGACAGCCCAGTTCATAGTGAACTCTTATAGAAGTGTTTCAGATGATGGCCCATATGATGGCCCTTGTTCTAGGATATAATTAAAGTTTATAATAGTAATTATTATATGGTGCATATTGAGGTGCTTGTAGTCAGAAACTAATTAATGAGCAGTAATTCCATGTTCCATTCATTAATTGTAATGTATGAATTTGTTGATGTCAGGATATGACTTGGTTGTTGATTGATTGATCCCACAGCCCGTGTTATTCTGTTGAAACCATTCCTAAGAGTGAAGACAGCTGGCCTGTGTTAATTGGTTGAATCTGTTAATTAGTCAATATCCCAAAATACTGACAAACTGTATTTGGACCATATTTAAAAAGAATACACAGTTGTGCACTTTCTCCCAATCACTTCAGTTAGAAAACTTTTCTTAATTGTTACATTTTGATTAAATTTTTAGAAAGTTATTTTAAATCTTAATTATCAAACCAACTCCCCTAATTTTATCTTTATAAACAATAAAGCTATGGTAAGCCAACAGCTGAAATTCTAAGCTTTTCCTGCCACACTTATTATTCTTCAGAATCCAATCAATCTTAAGCTCTTTAAAATTCTTATTTTTAGTCAAGCTTTAGTCTAAGATTATCTTTATTTTCAGGAATTACAATTTGAATGTACCTGAATCCCAAAGTATGAAACCAGGGTCAACCTGTGATACCCAAACATTGTTGGTACTACTTGAAGAAGATATAGCTGGAGGTTGGAAAACTGGAACCCAGTCAAGGCAGTGACAATTGGGTAAATGGTCATCAACCACCAGAATACTTTGATGTGGATGTTGTATCTCCCAAAGCGTCCTGTGAAGTAGGTCAGCATGTAGTACAGGGAGGTATACACTGCAATGGACATGGTAGAGTGTGGTGATACAAGAGGATGCCAAGAACCAGTGTGTGAAGAGTTGAGCTGCCCAGGGTCATAGTGATAGTTGCAGCCTAACCCTTCTGCCAAAGGCCCAAAGGTCCCTGGTTCCTGTTGATATCCTCCAATCCCAAGGCAAGCTGTAAGCACAGCTGTGAAGACAAAGTGGTTCATATTCCCTGGATTGGAGGTTGTAGGTGGAGGTAATCTAACTAAGAGTTGACCTTGGAGATTGAGATTTGAAAAATAGCTTTATTGAGGGTATCAAACTCAATAATAGCACAAGCTATTACTGAGGAGTGATATTTTATTTATAGTGCTTTCCACTGTGCAAAGTTTTGAAAGTGGGAGTGAAAACTGTCAGGAATATTCCTGACATAAATCAGATTTTTACTGAGGAAGAATGCTGGAAACAAGTAAAGAAAAAGCCAAGAAAAGGAGCAAATTTTGACAAATAATTTCCCCCATTATTGGGGAAAAGAAAAATTAATTTTTGGGAAAAACCAATTTTTGTGAAAACCGGAACATTTTATCATCCAGGCAGGTGCCCGCTGCTGCCGCGCAGACGCCCGCCTCCCTCTGCCAGCCTCCCCGCACCCAGCCTGCCACCCGCCAGCCACCTGCCCGCTGCCTGCAGACCCGTTGCCAGCCTCTGTCAGGGACCCACCTTGCGGGGAATAAACCTCCCAGCTGATGGGCCAAGGCCCCTACATTCAAGCCTGCTATTACCAAGCCAATAGGAACTGTGACCATTGCAAGATGTCCAAGTTGCCCTAAATAAGCAAATCTTCCCAACATAGAACTAAATTGTCCAAGTAGATAGTAGCCCACCAAATATGTCAAGAGGTAAAAGGAGGTGTACAGTCTAACCAGAGTAGGTTTGGTGGGTGGAGTAGCAAATGAGCAGCCATAGTGGAATTTACATCCCCAGTGTCCAGAAGGATATTTGAACCATCCATTAGTGAGAGATTCCTTCTGGTGGGCGTCATCCAGAGAAGATTTGTACCAGTCAGTTGTAGGTGTTGGGTTTTCCAAGGTCAATACCAAACAAGAAGTAAGCTAGAAACCAGGATAAGAATAGAATTCCTCTCATGGCTTCAAAAAGAGTGTTTATCAAAAAATGAAGGAGTATCTAGAAGAGTAATAATCTTTATTGTTAGAACAATTGAAGTTAATAGGAAAAGGGCACTTATATAGCCTTATAATCAAGGCTGAAATATTTGAGTGGATCTTTGGGAAATGAAAGGGGATTTTCATGAGTATATCATGTAAAAATTACCTATTCCAAGTGGTTGATGCATTGCTGCTTAATAATTGGCATACAGTTTTGATGCAATAATAGGAGCCACAAAGATCTTTCAAGAATAAGGCTAATTAAGTGGTGTAAAGGCTGAAGATCAAGTATTGGAAATTACAGAGCTTGCACTAAGGGAAAAGAGAGCGGGTCATCAATTGGTTGGAAAGCCAGATATAGCCAATCAGGGTTAAGACAGTAAGTGACGTTTGCAAGCTTGTTATTAATACGTTCAAATTCAAAAAACGTTTTGAAAGCAAAAACCAACTGAATTACCAGGTAGATAAAAGGTAAATCAAACGTTTGTGTTGATCCAGAACTAACAATCTTTTCCTTAGAAGTGTCCTGAGTTTGAATCTGGTTCCCCAAGGTTTCTAAAACCCAAATATTACAGTTTTGACTGTTATGTTGTATATTTGACTGGCTGCATTCTAAATCTTTGTTCTGGTGTTGATTTAGGACTTTGTTTCTTTTAAAAATTTCAAAAAAAGCCAGGTAGTCAGGGGGAAGCCCCTGACAGCCTCCCACCTGCTTGCTTCCCCCCTGCCTGCCACCCAGCTGCCAACCCGGGCCCTGCCGGCCACCCGCTTGCCCACCTCTCCCCCAGCAGACCCGCCGCTTGCCCCCAGGCCACCTGCCCGCTCCCGGGCCCCAGCCAGCTGCCAGTTGCCCACCTGGGCCCCAGGGCCCACTCCCCAGCCAACCAAAACCCCACCATGACAACCAGCTAATCAGAAAAGTCCCTTGCACCAAGGGGAAATTTTAGGAATAATTCTTGGGTCAAGGAAAAAGGACAAATTCATATTTCAGAAACCAATCTCAATTCTGAAACTGTAGAAGAAAAGCCAAAATTAGTTTCAAAAGATAAAAATAATATAACCCACAGCCAATGGAATCTGGTGGATTGCAACAATCATCTAGGCCTAGACTCCAGCCAAACTGACATCCCCAAGCCAAAAATAGAAGTGGTTAAAACCAAGAGTTGTCATCACCACCTGACCACCCATCCAGAGGAAATTATTGGCCCCAAGCAGAACTGTCTAAAACCCCAACAGATTGCCCAGGAACAAGGGTTTGGCCATCCTTTCAAACACCAATTCCCAATTCCCATGACCAAACTTTTGGGGTCTCCAGTCCCCTGTTTTTACTCCCATTTGCAAAACTTTGCAAGTGGGGGTACACTATAAATAAAGGATCTCTTCTCAGTAATAGCTTGTGCTATTATTGAGACTAATACCCTCAATATAAGTGAAATTTCAACTTCAAAAAAAGTTAACTTACAGATCAAGCCCCTGCCAACCCTCCAATCCAAGGAAGATGCATCACCTCATCTTCACAGCTGTACTCACAGCTTGCCTTGGGATTGGAGGCTACCAACAGAGTTCAGAGTTCTTCAGCCCCTCCACAGAAGGACTAGGTTATGACCCATACCACAACCCTGGCCAACTTAACTTTTCAAACACTGGACCCTGGCCGCCTCTGGTATCTCCCCATTCAACACTCTCCATAGCCATGTATATGTCAGCTTACTACATCCTCACCTACTTTGCCGGGAGCTTCGGGCGTTTCAACATACACGCTAAAGTATTTTGCTGGCTAATGACGGTGTATCCCATAATCACCGCCCTGACGGGTTTCCAGTTCACCAATTTTCTACCATACATACTCCAAGTGGTGCCCACCATTTCAGGGTATTACAGAAACAGGGAATGGGAGATCCCAAAAGTTTGGAGGATGGGAGTGGGAGTCAGGGTTTGGGAAGATGGCCAAACCCTTTTTCTTTGGTAATCTGTTGTTGGTTTGATCATTCTTGACTGGAACCAATGATTTCTTCTGGACATGGGGTCAGGTGGTGGTGAAAACTCGTGGACTCCCAAAATCTATTTTTGTTTTAGAAGGCATGGTTTGGTTGGGGTCTGGACTCAACCATGTGATTTGGGGTTCAGAATTCCATTGGTTTTGGGTAGAATTGTTGCTAAAACCTGAGGCTTGAGTTTGCCCTTCTTCTGGAGAGCAGAGATTATTCTCTAAATCAGGCCCTACAACCAGGGACTTTTCTGATTGGCTGTGGTGAATGGGGGGGGGGGTTCAATTGGCTGGGGAGTGGGGACTGGCAGGTGGGTTAGAGGCTAGCAGGAGGCCCACTGGTGGCTGGCTGGCAGAGGGTGCTGGTGGGCGTGGCAGGCACCTGCCTGTATGATAAATCATTCTGGGGCTGGCCAAGTCCCATTTTGATCTTAATTTTAATTTTATTTCCCCCAATTAATGGGGGAACATCCAAATCAAATTGTGCATTTCTTGGCTTGGCATTTTCTATCTTTTCCCAACTTAGTGTTTTGACAGAAATTTGGTTAATGTCAGGAATATTCCTGACACAACCCCTGAACAAAGCACTTAACAGATTGCCAGGTTAAAGGCTGAGAATCTGACAGCCCACAACCAATTTATTAAGTTGTTGTCAACCTACCAGGACCCAAATACTTAACTACACTGCAGGGTTTTGCAAGCAAACTACCAGTGTGAGATACTGGGAGTTTCCCCAAGGTGCCAATACTTGACACCAGCAGTTTTTTCAGTGAAATACACAAATTCACCAATGAGAGTTATTATGAACTCCCTCAAAGCACAGGAAGTGGCACTGAACCCAAATACCCACCCAACCGTCATGCTCTGCCCAAAGGGCAGGCTCTTTAAATTACTATATTTATTGTTTTTGCTTGATTTAGTCTTTCTATATTTTTAAATATTGGAATTTTAAATTAATGGTTAATATTTTAGTATTTTAATATAATTTACCTTGTTTTTATGTCAATTTGAATTTGAGTTGTTGTTGTCTTCAGCTTCTTTTGCTATTTAATATTTTTATATTTTTCTACTTCAAGTTAGAAGATTTCTATCTTTATTTTACCTTTTGCAATTACTCTTGCGTAAGCGCCCGCTCCTTTCCCAGCTTACGGGCTGATCTGCAGTCTCTCCTGGGCTTTTTTTTCCCCTTCCACTTCAGTTTTTTCCAACTTTCTCCAGTTTGCTCCTGTTATTGGCTGCTTTCTCCTTGACTATCATATTCTCAACTGGGAAAGTTTTCCTATAAATAAAGAGTTTTCAAAGAGTAGGCTTTAAGCCAAAATTCTAAGTGATTTATCATCTTCAATCTTTATCAATTTTTAAAACTTCAGATCTTAAATTTTAGGAATTCCAATTTTAAGTAATTCATTCTAAGTTTTCTTCTTTTCTTTTTTATCCTTAGCCAAATTAATGGAAGTTGTAAAACAACAAGTCTTAGGCTTGTTGAATCCATTATTTTCTCTTAAGGAATATTTTAATAGTTACATATACCAGTTTGCTGATGGAGAGTATCCCAATATCAACATTCCCTTAGTTATTAATTGTTCACTATTAAATAAATTGTTTTATCTTCTTTGTCTAGGGTTCTTAAACGCTATCACTCCTTTTGTAATCCAGTATAAGTTCAAAACAGGATTCTATAAAATTATATTACAGACAGTACCTACCTTTTTATACTTTCTGAATCTTACCCTAATGCTTTACATGCTTTAGTTTATAGCCTTGCACCACTATGGGAAAGACCTTACACCAACACCCAAGTTGCCAAACAGAAGGATTTGAAGTCTTCTTATCCCAAAGCAGCCAGTGGCAACCTGCCATCTAAGACCCCCAATGCCAACCCACCCAAGCTCAAGAAACCCAATCAGAAAATGAAGTCTGACAGCGTGGTATAAGTACCTGCCAGGCCAAGATCAATCCTCATTGTCATTTTAAAATAAAGGTTATGAGATATTGGTTCCCCCAATTGTTGCCGTATTTTATCCTTGTCATCTACCAATTAACTCAAAAATCATCTGATCCTCCTGCCAGCCTGCCAGCTACATATTGTCTTCCAGGTGCTCCATTTGGTCCTGTCTATTTACGGAATACCCCTTGAAGTCCAAGTACAAGGATTACACCCCAGACAAGATATTAGCACAGGATTCCTTGGCCCAAACTAAAGAGCTAACCAGATACAGCTGGAAGGGTCCTTGGCACGTTACTGAGTCCTGCCTGTTCAGAGATAAATGCAACTTCCTCCCTACCTACTAATTAGACATGGAACCACCCGTCACCCCCAAAACAATGCCTGCATCTGCCACCAAGCTTCCCCTGGACCATATCATTAAGCTATTTGGGATTGTATATATTACACTAACAGGAGTAATAGATACTATTGTTCCTGCCGCTGGCCTGTAGTCATGGGTGGGCAAGTCAATGTCCTACCTCATTAATTTAGAGCCAATCTTTTGGTGGGCTCTGCCCACCCAGTCTGCAACCTGCCAGGTCCCAAATGCTAGCAAGCTGGCAGATAAGGGTTGGTTTTCTGAAATTTATTCTCAAATGATTCAACAGCAAGTGGTTGAATCATTTTCCAAGTTTTTCAAATTTAAAGCGCTCTCAATCAGCAATATTTATATCTATTCTGAGAGTGAAGATCCCAATCTTGATGTTCCTTGGATTACCAATGGGTAACTATTTAAAACACTAGCTTATATCATATGTCTCAGAATTTTACACACATTTTAAAATTTGATTAATATAAACTTGTAGCTGGGTCTATTGATTTACTTTCCCAATTTTTCAGCATTTTTTACCTTGAAAACTTAAATCCAAATGGATTTTTTTGCTTTGGTTAATAACTTGGCCCATCTTGGGCAAGACCTTACACCTATCAACATACAAAAATAAAGATAACCTAATGTTGGCCCACAACACAGGAGGCTGATGATAAGTGACATAAAAAACAATACAAAAAATAAAAAAATGTGTCGAGTTTATACTTCTGGGAAGTATAATAAACAAAATAAAGGGGAAGATTAAGAAGAGAATGATACTTTATTGAATATGAATATAGGCTAATATATAGTATCATGATAAGCCACATGTTGTCCATGTACGCCATGGAGGTCATGGGGCTTATCTGAGTAATGTTTCTCTTAAGTCACGAGGCTTAATCAAGTTGTGTTCCATTTAGGACCTGGATTGAGTGATCCCTGTCATAGATGGTTAACTGATAATGGTGCCACCAGTTTATTGGCTGGGCAATGAACCACTCAGTGAGCTGCTCAGTGATTCACTTGGGGCATTAATTCCCCAAGAGGGAGTAATCAAAGATGTTGCAACATCTTCCCCTGGGGTGCTGGAAGGCGGAGCCTTGGGAATCTTTTGAGGGTATCTGGTATATGGGCTTGATACTGATCCAGTTTGGTGTTAGGAACCAGGAGTCTTAAATTTTGTTGGGCTGCTCTTGCCTTACACAAACAGAGTCAATAATGATGCATACATTTTAGTTTGGTTCAAGCTCCAATCCCTTTGATGAGGTAGGTGTTATTGGGCTTCACTTCCATGACAAGGCCTGGTCTGCGTAACCCTGGGTCTAATTTGTGTTGGTTGTGATTGACAACCCAGATTTTGTCTCTGACTTAGAACCTTTCTTGTTGCAATGGGATTGCTTCCCGCTGAACCCTTTGTTGTTTCATCACCTCTTGGTCCTTTCTGGCTTGTAGTACTTTTGGGCCATTGCTGTCTGGTATCTTCTTTGGAGGTGACAGTTGTGGTCCTGTGGTTGTACTGACAAGTGAAGGTTTCTGACCATAGAAAAGTTCATAAGGGCTTTTGCCTGTATTGCAGTTGACTTGTATTCTGCAGACCATAAGGGCAGCTGGTAGCATGTTAACCCAGGCTTTTGGATTGTTGGCAGATAACTTACTTAGGGCTTCCACTAGAGAGCCATTTAGTTGTTCTACGCATCCATTTGCTTGTGGGTGATATGGGCTGGCTGTGACATGTTTTATTCCATTTTTGGCAAGATAGATGTTGGTATCAATAGCTTTGAGTTCAGTGCCTCCATCTGTAATTAAGAGTTTGGGCTTTTCAAACTTGGCTATGATCTCCTTGCCAATGAATTGTCTCATGTCATTGCCTTTGTGCTCTTTTGTGGATTGTGCTACGGGCCATCTGGTTGCATAGTCAATGGCTGTGATGATGTACTTCTTGCCTTTGCTTTCACCAGGCATAGGTCCCACAATATCTAACAACCATACCTTGAAAGGTTGTGTGATGGATACAGGTACTACTGACTTGGGTGGAGCTTTGGTTTGGGCGTACTTTTCACAGACCTCAGATTGTTCCAGTACTTCTCTGATATCATCTAGCATGTTGGTCCACCAGTAGCGGGTCTTGAGATATTCATGCAAATTTCTGCTACAAGTGTGTCCCAAGTCTCTTTGATAACAGAGGATTGTGTCAATCTTTTGTGTTGACAGAACATAGGGTACAGTTTCATCATTTGGAAGGATTTGGTGGAGGATACCATATACATTTTTGAACAGATGCTTGTTCTTAAGGACCTTCTCTTGGATGTCCATTGGGGTGTCAGGTGGGAACCCTTCTTGAAGATTCCCCATGATTAACATGGGCCAGTTGGGGTCGCCATAAGTGCGGAGGATGTGTTTATTGTATAGCCTTGATAGGGCGTCTGCAGTAAGCATCTCTCTGCCTGGCTTGTATTCAATATGCATGGGGTATCTCTGTATAAGAATCATCCATTTGGCTTGTCTTCTTGACAGGAGTTGTTGTATTTTAAAGAATATCAACAACTTGTGATTGGTGAGTACTTTGAATGTCTGGGCTCCTTCTAGATAACATTGCCATTTCATGAGGCAGTGTATGATGGCAACCAACTCCTTATTGTGTATAGGGTATCTTTGTTTGCCGTCTGACAGCTTCCTGGATTCATATGCCATAGGGAAGAAGTCCTTTTGGGCTGTTTGGATACGGAGGACTCCTCCTATGGCATAATCAAAGGTGTCTGTTTCTAGCTCATAGATACCCTTGCGGTTTGGATATTGCAAGATGGGAGCAGTGATCATGCGCTCTTTTAGCTGGCGGAAATGTTGATCTTGTAAGGGTGTCCAGAAAAAACTTGTTTATTTTCCCAGTGATGGCTGACAGGGGGCTGTTAGGGCGCCCCAGTCAGGGATAAATCTGCGTACATAAGCTACCATCCTAAGGAAAGTGTAGAGCTTGCTCTTGTTTCTTGGGGCTGGTATCTCTGTTATAGCGCGTATTTTGTCTGGATTGGGCTTGATACCGTCCTTGCTAATTATGTGACCAAGGAAGGGGAGCTCAGTTGAGAAGAACTTGCATTTGGATGGTTTAGCAATCAGTTGGTTTTCCTGCAGGGTGCGGAGGACTGCGCGTACGTCTTCCCAGTGCTGCTGTAGGTTGGGACTATAGATGATGATGTCGTCTAGGTAAATAATTGCTCTTTTCCCAATGTGTTCCTTGAATACTTCATTCATGAAGGTTACAAAGGTACTGGGAGTGTTTGTCATGCCCAAATTGAGGACAACACATTCAAAGGATCTGTATTTAGTCTGAAATGCGGTCTTTGGAATGTCTTCAGGTTTCACACAAATTTGGTGATATCCTTCTGTCAAATTGATTTTTGTGAAGATTTGGGACCCCCCAGGGCATCAAAAAGGTCATCAATTAGGGGCAGGGGATACCTGTTTTTATTATGACCTTGTTGAGGGCCCTGTAGTCTGTGACTAGGCGGAGGCCTCCATCTTTCTTTGCCACAAAGAAGACAGCGGCACCAAAGGGTGACTTTGAAGGTCTAATGAGGCCTTTCTCAAGTGCTTTGTCAAGGTAGGCTTTCAGAGTGTTGTCTTCTTGTGGTGTTAGGTAGTAGATGAGTTGCGCCTTAAACACACTATCTTTTAGGACAATATCATGTTGTATACCCCAATCAGGGGGCAGCCCGGGTAGTGATTATTGGAATACAGGAGGGAAACTCATTGACTAGCTGATTTCTGATTGGGTTCTGTTTGTGTTGAATTTCTGTGTTTTTGAAGTGGATGACTTCATACGTACATGTGCTCCAATTGATTTTGCTGATGTCAGTTTCTTTCTCTGTTTCCATGATCTTTACAAATATGTGGTCCCTCATGAGGGTGTCAAGGTGTGTTGGGTACACGTGATGGTGGACTTCTCCTTGATGGATAGTGAGGGTGGCACTGTCCCAGTCTATGTGAGGCTTTGTCTTTTGCATCCAATCTAATCCAAGTATGATATTGTATTTGGGGATTGGAATGATGGGGTCACTAATTGTCATTTGGACGTCTCTAATTTGGGCCTGGAAAGGTCTGGTCTCATGGGTAACTGATGTGTTGTGGTTGTCTGCCATAATGACTCTCTTGATGTTACTTCAAATGGTAGGTAACTTCATGAGGCCTGCAAAACTCTTGTTAATAAGCAATTGGTTGGCTCCAGTGTCAAATAGCGCTGTGCCCTGGTATCTGCAAAAACAGAAAGGATAGGTAATGAGTTTATTTCCAGATTGGGCGGCAAACAGTAGAGGGTTGCTGGAGGGAACCTGGATCATGGTGATGGAGTCCACATCCTGTTCTCTGTACAAGTCTTGTGAAGAGGGGGAGGGCGGCTTACCTAAGCACTCCCCTGAGCTTTTACCTCCTTGTTGGTATCTTCAGTGCTAGCCTGGTTGGCTTGTGCAGTGCAATTCCCGTTTTGAGGCTAGGTACTGTTGGCTTGGTTGTTTTGCTTGTTGGGGCAAGGCTCTCTCTTAACTACGGGGGTTTCCTTGCGTTTGTTGGAGGCATGTAGATTGTCAGACTTCTGAGCTGCGCGTTTTCCTTGTAGGAATACATCCTTGAGGTTCTTGCAACAAGTCATGTCAAACTGACGTCTGATATGTGTAGGAAGGCCATTGTAGAAGTCCAGGCGTGATCCAGGCTTATCAAAATTGATGGTGTTGGGCGCACGGTCACATAGTCCTTCATATGTGGCAATGTATTCCTTGATGGTTCCTGTCATTTTGAAGGTTTGGAGTTTGGTCATAATCACCATGTCTGAACCCTTCATGGAGAACTTTTTGAGGAATGCGTCTTTGAATATTTCCAAGTTTTTTTTCTGGTCAGGATGTTGAGCTAGACATTTGATAACAAAACGCAAGGCGGTCCCTGTGACGCGGAGGGCAATTTTGCTAACTCAGAGTCTTTGGGGGTACTCCACTTGTTTGAATTTGCTCTCGGTACTGTTGATCCAAAGAGAGGCGTTCTCACAGCGTAGTCCTGCAAAGGCGCCAATCTCAGCGGTACATAAGCGTTGAAACACAATATTGGGTATCTCAGGTTGCGTAGACGCTGGTGTAGCTGGCATGATAGGGAACAGTCTGCGGGTTTTGAGGGTGTTGTACTGGTCAATGGGTACAAGGAGATTATTGCAGATGACAAGTCCAGGGGGCGTCTTGTCCTACTTCATAATCTCTCCAACTGTTAGGGAGTGACATTGCTTGGGTTCTTTTCTTGGGAGGAATTTTTCCTTTGAGTTGGGTAGGTATGGATAACCTACCTGTGCTACCACTGTCAAGTTTATACTTCTGGGAAGTATAATAAACAAAATAAAGGGGAAGATTAAAAAGAGAATGATACTTTATTGAATATGAATATAGGCTAATATATAGTATCATGATAAGCCACATGTCAACCATGTATGTCATGGAAGTCATGGGGCTTATCTGAGTAATGTTCCTCTTGATTCACGAGGCTTAATCAAGTTGTGTTCCATTTAGGACCTGGATTGAGTGATCCCTGTTATAGATGGTTAACTGATAATGGTGCCACTGGTTTATTGGCTGGGCAGTAAACCACTCAGTGAGCTGCTTGGTGATTCACTTGGGGCGTCAATTCCCCAAGAGGGAGTAATCAAAGATGCTGCAACAAATGGAACTAACTTTCTGACACAGCTTTTATTAAACAACACTTCTATGATTATATAAAAAAAGGACAAAGTCTTATCCAAACATTAACATTCGAGGAAAACACCCAAGCCTATGAAGAAATTAACTGGCCTGTTCATTAAGCTATAGTTTTTTTGGCAATCTTTTTCTGCAGCTCAATTATTATAAGGAAAAAAATCCCTTGTAATGTATCACTTAGAACTTAATAACTTCACTAATCTATAAGTCATATAAAAAAGCAGACATAGAGAATCAGGAATACAATGCTCCCTCCAAGCCCTAAACACCCAAGTGATAACACCAGGGCTTCAAATATAACTACAGCCAAAGAAGAAAGTATTCCTCTTCTGCAACAATAATATCAGCAAGCCAACCAACACTGCCCTCAAAATTTTTTTGGTAAAAGTTTTATTGGGAGGAAAATTTTTTTGGGGGGGGACAAGGGGGGATCACCATCTGGGGTTGCCTGATACAGAAAAGACTCATCCTGATACAGGACTTGGAGCTGGGTACCAACTGAAAGCTAAGCGGCCCAAATTGAAATCTTTGTACACTAAAGATTGTTTATCAAGTACAGCTTTAACCTGGTTTTTCCCTCCAAGGATCAGTTTGGAAAATTAGGATATTCTATCCAACGTTGAGTTCACAATAGATTTAAAACCCATCACTATTAGTCATGGAACCATAGGCCTACTTTTGTATACCATTGCTTTACGGGCATTATGGATAGTCCACAAGGCACTGTGGTAGAGGATTGACCTGAGTTGAAATGGGAAGCTATGGAGTGTATTGCAGAAGAAAATGTCTTCTGTATAAAATGTGGGTTTAGTGATCCCTATAGCCTCATATATGAGCTTTCACACGGCTTGGCTGGCTGGACATAGGAAGTATCTGTGGTCCACACTGACTGTGTCATTCCCATAAACAGTACATCCTTTATATGGGTGATTTGCGCCACTGTGTGTATCAGTTTTGAAGGCTTGATTCATAATTTTCCATGTTTTAGTTCTGTTTGGATGCCACAAGTCTGCAGTGCATGCTATTGATAAAGTCACGCAGTGCAATTGATACATCTTGACCTTCCTGTGACCAATCTATAAATAGTCTTGTGTGTTCAGGCCTGGGGGAGCCTTTGCAAACGTCTTGAAATGTGTCTGCATCTGTTTCCATACCCTTTATGAAAGCTGGGTATTTTTTCTTAGCAATCTCTATTGAGACCCTGCCTTTTTCTAGGTTTATGTTTGTGTTGCAATAGAATACGTTGAAGGCTATGAGCTTTGCTCTATTGTTGCTAGAGAGCTCCCTTGCGTTAATCAACCATTTGCCTTGTCTTAGTGTTCTCCATGCTTCCTTCCAAAACGGCGGGTAGGAGGCCTTGGTATGGAGCCTTTTGTGTTTGAGCATCCATAAGCAAAGAGAGTTGGCCGTGAATGGTTCTTTGGAAATGGAAGCCATCCTATTGAAAGCCCTTCCCAATGCTGGGCTGAGGAATTATACTTCAATTGAGTCAAGGAATCCTTTGGCCCACATGTGTTTTGCCTTGACAGCCACTTCTTGAAGGCCAAGACTGCCAGACATCTTTGGGGGATAAAGGTGGTGTAGGCCAATAGGGTCCTTTTGTGGACTGCCCCATAAAAAGGTTCTGGTGATTTTATCTACCTTTTTTGCAAAGGTTTTGTAAAGGAGACAATGTGGGCTGTGTACCAAAGTTTGGAGTATATAAAGATATTGAGTGCTTGTATCTTTGCGTCCAGATCAAGTAGTTTGTATTTTCATTTACTCATTCAATTCACCAGGTCAGAGAGTAATTTGGATTCCATTTCATTCATTGCAATACTTCAATCTGTGAACAAGATCCCCAGATGTCAGAAGACTTGACCTGGGGGGCTGGGATAATATCCAATGGGAGGTTGATAACCTGGTGACCCACATTTGATCACTGTTGTCTTGTCCATGTTCACCTTTGCGTTTGAGGCCGCTTGGTATAGTTCCATTATGTTGAGGAACCAACACTGCCCTCACAAATGTCCTGATGAGCTATAACACTTTAAGGGATACATAAACCAATAGCAAAAATATCTATGCAGAGGTGAAATTCTGAAAAGAGAGCTAGAAAAGCCAGAATTTCCTCATACAGCCCAGGAATTTTACAACAGAGAATAATTTTTGAAAGCTACAGGAAGATTTTATGTGATATAGTAGGTTTCATAGCTGCAGACATAAACAAAATTAAGTTGCCTAAAGAAGAGTACACTCAGATGAAGAAGAACTAATGGACTCCAAATGGAATAAAATAGGAACCAGATCTGTCATGATCTAGAATTATTAATTTTTAATTTTGGTTCATTTTTTTAAGACTCCTAAGTTAAAGTTAGCATTTTCAAAGTCAAATTTTACCTTTCATTTTGTTTTTGCCTGTGCCTTCATTTTTTAAACAAATTCTGTTTCTTTTTTTATATCTATAGATATCAGCTCACTATTTTTGCTTTTTGGACTCCAAAACAGCTGCTTAAGCACTGCTGGACCTCAAAAAGCTATACCAAAAGCTCAAAAAGTTTCACAAACAGTTGCTATACTCCTATATTCTCTACTTGCAGTCATGAAACACTTCAGATTATCACTGAATTTTACAACTATATAAATAAAGATCACTTAGAGTAGGCAGTAAGTAAAAATTCTAGTTACTTGCCTAACTCATATATTTTTAGCTTCAAATATTATTTAAATTACTTTAAAATTGTTTTTCTTTAAAAATCATTTCAAAATTAGCTTTAAAATTACCTTTAAACCTTAAAATTTAAGCTCTGATTTTCTTACAAATTAGGTTTCATTTTAAAATCTTACTTTTGATTTTATTATTTAAAACTCCTTTCTTTTTAGAATTTGATTCTTTTACTTCTTCTAGAGTTAGATTCAAAGTTTTTTCTCAAAGATTTATTAAATAGAAGAGGTAAATCAGAAAACTACTGATTTACTTTTATTTCTATTAAATTTATAGCCAATGGTTATAGTTTTTAACAAATTATGCCCATGAAAATTTCCCCAACATAGACATACCTTTGGTTACCACCCAGAATTCAGTCAATAACTTGTTTTATGTTCTTATTCTAGGTGGGTTACACACTTTATCTCCTCATGTAATCAACTATAAGTTATTAGCAATTACATGCAAGGTTCTTTTTCAAACTTTACCAGCTTTTCTCAATCTTTTAAACCTAAATCTAGTAGCTTTATATGCTTTTTGCCTATACTCCTTGTTCCCTGTTGGACAAGACCTTGCAATATCCATTAGAATTTGATATAAATTCATCAAATTTTATCTTTTCTTTAAAATCAGTTTATTATGGTCTTAGTTGAGTAGATTTGGCTTTGATCTAATCTAATTTTGGACAACTGTGGTGAAATAAAGTCCCTGCTAGTTGACTATTAAGCAAAGTGAGAATTTGGGGTTTCATCTGATCAACTCCTGGAAGTTAACACTTTTTTAAGTAAAAGTACTTTATGCACTGAAAAATTTTAATGAAAAAATAATCTATACAACTATAGTATACTAAAGTAACCCAAAAGTTCCAAAAATGCAAAAAGATATACCTTAATTAATAAAGAATAAGTAGAAATAAGCAGTTATTTCTCATTTTACTACTGTAAATTCAGAACCTGAACGTAAAAATGCGGGACTGTCAAATCCTTGGTCCAAATTTCAAATCACTTTTGCGGGCAACTCAGCTAATTAAAAAATAAAATATTTAATAAAATTAACCATATAATTCAACTTTTTTGGTTTATTAAAATTGGCTAATTTCAAATCCCTCAAGCAGATAACTCAACTAACAAAAGACAAAACTCAGCAAACAAATGCAGGATACATGGATCAGAAATACAGGATTCTTATGTACAATTTAATATTTCCTGTATGTCAAACAAATCATAGACATCATGTAAAAATTAACAAATCTGAAATTGCGGGATTGTCAAATCCAAGGACCAAATTTCAAATCACAATTGCGAGGAATTTGAAATAAATATAATTTATGGGTGTCTCAAAAAGGATGTTAAAGAATCTAGAGTGGATTTGTGCTGATTCTTTTAGGAAGCACAGGCATTCTCAAAAATCACCCTATTTCATTTTAGTGCAGCTAAAATTTAGATCCTACTATTCACAAAATTAACATATTTAACAATAAAATTGACTAAAATAGGCAACCGCCAGAATTAACTCACTCCACAAGTTGACTCACTGAATGTCAACAATTTGTTGACATTCAGTAAGTTGACATTATTTTAGTATTTATCTGCTGGAATCAGGCATTTCCAAACTAAGCTAATTTTTCATAGTGGATTATTAAGTCAGAATTGCAAAATTAAAAAGGAACAGACATAATGTTAACACCATTTAAAAAAGGCTTAATTTTAAGCCAAAAAACTAATATAATTTACTATGAAAATGTAAGTTTCTTTGTACTTTTACATTAAGGTCAACTACAGTAAGTAATATCTGGATGTTGACCCCAAATAAGAATCCATGAGTTTCTTAATAAATTATACAATATTCTAAAAATAACTATTTTTATATTTTATACTACTGTTTTTATTAAATAAATAATAAGATAAGCATTGAACAAAGACATATGTCAACTTTCAGAACATTCTTTGTATTATTTAGATATTTACCGTTATTTTAAACTTACTGGATAAACTATAGCTTATTTCCAGAAGTCCACTTAAGCCAAAACGCATATGTTAAAACTAGAAATTATATATGTAATTATAATGACAACTTTGTGTCAAATCAACGTGTTGCCTAAATTGCAACAAAGGGGTTTGGCTAAGCAAACAAAGTGACATAATTTAAGCAAGATTTAATAGGAGAGTTACTATAAAAGAACGCTGACTGCCTGAATGTTGACACCTTCACTTGTTTATTGGTAAAACACTGCTGCTTAACAAAAAGCACACATACAATGGTATGGTAATTCAGGCCAAGGTATCCAGGGCTGTACTTTAGACTTCCCTCTACAATCCCTATTATTTAGTTTTCATAAGTTACATATGAAAATCTTTAAATTTTTTAAATTTAAAAATAATCAATTTTGGCCTTAAAAAACCAACCCCAGAAAATATTAACCAAGCTTTATAAGTGATTTACATAGTGTTTTTCTACTTTAATGCCAACTTTCAGTATGTCAACGTTGAAATTAAAGCGTTTTTTTATGCTGACAAACTAAATTAAATATTTTTGACTATTGTGACTACCAGAATGTTGACTTTTTATTTAAACATGGTTTTTTCTATTCTTTACTAATAAAATAGCTCTAAAAATACTTTCCATACTTTTATAAACTATTTAATTCATAATAAAAATAAAACAAGTGATTAATATTTAATTTTATTTATGTTTCACATGATTACTCTTACTTTATGAACTATACTCTAATTATTGTAGGACAAATCTTCCAAAAAGCCAAAAAAGAGCCCCAAGTCAACCAAGAAAGTACCCAAAGCCTCTGGAAAGGCCCAAAGTCCCTACCCCAACAAAAAACCAGCCAAAGAGTCCTCAACAAAACAGAAGACAAAGGAGAAGACACCAGACCCTGAAAGCAAAGAGCCCTCCCCTGCCCCCTCCTCTTCTCCAAGCTGGTACCAATCAGAAGGAGATGAGGTTTCACTAAACAAGCAAGGAAGAAAGAAGATACCCAAGAGTCCAGAACCCCAGAAAAGCCCAGATGAATCAAGCCCCAAGGAATCAATCTCATCCCAGTCCAAGAAGCGCAAGAATCCAACTCCAGATAATTCCCCTCCACCGCCCAACAAATCTGCACCTCCATCCTCATCATCAAGTATCAATAAATAAGATCTTGATGATTATCTGTCCAACTATCATCAAGCACCAATTGGCCCATGGGATCCCCTAAAGGTTCACTATATATGTAACATCAAAGGAGAGTTTAGGCTCCCAAAGAAGTTCCCTTGGTCTTTCCCTCTAATGTCTATCAAAGGAGGTGCAAGTTTAGTCTGTGATGGCTATATTTTTAATTGCAACAATAAGAAGAGAGCAGGAAGAAGCAAGAATTATGTATGTGAGGATAGAAGCTGCGCTGCCAGGATCAATACAGAAGGATAGGATAAAGTCACCAGTGAAAAAGGAGAGCACACATGCAATGCTCCAATCAATCTTATTGAAAAGCTTCTAAAGTGGTACCTCTACCAAATGGTTCCAGTATCCCAAGACATCAAGACTTCTTATATGGCAGTTAAGGCCACCACACACCTAAGTAATGAGAACCTGAAGCTCATCCCTGACTGCAACCAGTTAGTGAAGTACATATGTGACAAAAACTGTGATTTATTCCCCCATAAGAAATCTGCCATGGACCAAGGAGAGTTAGTCTTGACAGATGAGTTTAAGATGTTCAATGGTGATGATGTATTCCTTTTACATGATGATGGGCCTACAGCAGAGGCAAGAATTATATGCTATGCTATACAACAGATCTGGAGCAGTTAAGGGATTCAGAGACCTGGTTATGTGACAGTACCTTTGCAGTATGCCCCCGCCTTTTTACCAACTATAGATTGTACATTCCCTTATTGAAGGCAAGGTGCTCCCATTTGACTACTTTATGCTTCCTGGGGCAACAGAAGAAGTCTACACAAATGCCTTTAAAATCCTTCAGGAGGGCATCAAAGCCCTACCCAGTAATAGAAAGAGTCCCCCTGGTCATAACACTAGAGTCAATCCAGATGATGATGAAAAGGATGAAGCCACCCGTGCTGCAGAAAAAGAAGCTCAAGATAAAGCACTTGGCCCCTCAACTATAATCATGGACTATGAAGCTGCCCAGTATAACACTTTTGTAAATACCTTTGATGGAGAGGTACAGGGGTGTTTTTTTTCCATTATTGACAGGCTGTCAACAGGCAACTAAAGGGTCTACCTGAGCTCAGCAAGCTCCACTGTCTAGATACATCAGGAAAGTGCAAGTTCTTAATTCAGCAGTTTGTGGCACTAGCCTTTGTAAAGCCAGAGCATATTGGACAAGCCTTTGACCTCCTATGCCAGGATCCATATGCCAAGAAACATGATGGTGCCTTCTACCCTTTCATTAAATATTATGAACCACAGTGGATTGAACGTAAGGTCACTAAGCGCCAGAGAAAGCCCAGAGCCAAAGCCAACTGGAACTGCTACCAGGCAGTTCTTAAGGATGAGATGAAAACTACTTCATCTTTGGAGGGCTGGCATAAGCATATCAAGTCCTCTTTTGGAATCAAGCCCAGATACAACACCTTCTACAAGCACCTCAAAGTCTAACAGGGGAAGACTTTTGCATCCAAAAAAGAGATATTGAGAACCGCCCATCCAAGAAGAAGAGAACCACCAAAGAGAAACAGTATCAAGAGAAGATCAAGGACGTTGTCAAGGACAAGTATAAGCTTTCAGAGATTGGGGAATACATCAAGAAGATTACCACAGTTCTTAATGGCAACCAGGTGATCACAGTCTAGCTTTCAAATAAATTTATCTAGTATTGCCTAATTTTTTATATAGTTCTAATATATTAAGTATAATATTTTTAAATAAATAGTTATCATAAATAACTCATTAATAATTTATGATACTGTTTTTATAAAATCATTGATTTTCTGTTGATAGTTTGATGCTTTAGACTGTATTACATGGCCTATATTGGTATTTTACTAGTAAATTATATGTTTTTTGTAGTTTTCAATATAGAAAAAACTTTATATTACTGTTTCTGATTATTATATTCTCCTATAATACGCAAAACTTTATGTAGTATTTTTTTGTGTATCGGATTTTTTTGTTTTTATAAGTGGGAAAAATTTATTATAGTAAAGATAGCTAATTTCATAGTAAAATAAAATAAAAGTGTATTTTTATGAATTTTTTTTAATATTACTGTATAATTTTTTATGGACTTTTTAAAATCTATGTTGTCACATTACCCTAAAAAGTTTCTTGAAGCTTAATTTTTATTATTTAAAATGTTCAGGAAACAGGTTTCTGCTTATTAAAAAATTGTCAACATTTAGTAGTCTGCATGAGTTAAAACTTAATTCTGACTTTTCAATGCTGTCAACATTAAAGTATTTTTAATTCTGATTATCAACATATAGTAAGTCAACTTGCAGAATGAGTTAATTCTGGTGGTTGCCACTAAAATATACACTCCTATTTTTGAGTTTAAGTTTTTTAATAAAAATTTATTATGTCTTCTTCCAACACCAACCAAGTCAACAAGCTGTTCCCTGGCCTTGACAAAATCATGCAGGGCTACACTGGGTCTTCTAATAGTGAAGTCTCCCTCTATGGACAGTCTAACCCACAGGCCCCTCCGCAAGCACCACTCAGGAGTGTGTTCTTTCTCCCCCGTCCTCAAGCATGGCCCTGTTTGTCCATCACGCACAGGCAGCTGCTAACCCAAATCTTACAGCAACACTAGCATCTAGAATTGACAAAGTGAGCCATGGGACCACCAATGGAAGCCAGAATCCAGAAACAGCCAATCAGATAGCACTGTCTGGTTCTCAAGGCAGACACACCCAGCCTCCAGCCAATCAGACTGCAAGGCGCAGAAGAAAATTAATCACTCCGGAGATTCTTCTTGAAATGGTCAAAAAGCAAGGGATGCTTATGTATCTTGGGGAAATTGCAGCTGTGATGGGTTTTGCAAAGTCCACTGTGGCTGCAACCCTGCAAGCCTATGCCAACTGTGATCCCCCTCCCAAGAAGACCCCAACTGGTGCCCATACTTCAACTGAAGGTGAAAAAGACCACCCTCCTATGATGGCTATCATGGAGCGTGACCCACAGATGCTCCTGGTCCAGGTCTGTCTCCAGCTGGGACTCCACGGCATTTTCACCAATAAGAGAACAGTGAATTTGTGGATACACAGAGTTGTGGTTGCCTTCAGAATCCTATCCAATCAGGTTCTTGGTGGCCCCAGTTTGGTGGATACTGACCCATACAATTCAACCATCATCAATTTTATTAAAGGGAGGACAATGAGGGCCTGTAATGACATAATCTTCCTGTCATATGCTAAGTTTTTGGCAAGTATTCAAGACTTTGGAGAAAAGCGTATTCAATCTGACGTCTATAAGTGCGGCCCAATTTTGTATCATTTTGTTGGGGTTTTATTGGCAGTTTCACCATTGTGTGTTAATTATTACTCAGCAATATTGAACACCACAGATGGGTATGCCTACCAGACAGAGCTCAAGGCCATGCTGGAGGAGTGGGCCACACAGCAAAAAGTGTATACAGTTGTACTGAGTGCTGAGATGGAGCAGTGGGAATGAGCAACCCAAGAAATCAGGGCTGTGGGGCATACCTGTTGGTCCTACCCCATCAATCACACCAACATGCATCTTGCAGATATATGTCTTTAAAATTTTGGTTCTGCACTCAGGCGCTTAAAGCCTTCCACCTACAACAAACTGTGCACCCATATTGATAAGGGTTATGAGCTTTTCCCTTTTGTGTTTGTCCAGGACCTATCTGATCTTGTCATTTTCTATGCAAGTGATAGTGATAAGTCTAGAAAGGACTCCTGCCTCCCCCCACACCCATCCATTTGGTTTGTCAAGCCCACATACCTGATGGATAAAAAATTTAAGCAATTGAAGCATTCAACTCTTTCTGCCTCTTCCCAATCAATAGACCCTGCCTCCCAAATACCCCATCAAGATCAAGCCACCTGCCTTCCAACCCTGACTCCCAAACCACCACCTATTCCCTCCCCACTACCTCTGATGCTGCCCCTTTCACAGGTGCAGATGATGGCAACATACATTCTGCCCAGTCCCTCCCCTTCTTGTCCTTTGATGAGTAAAATTAATTCTTTTCTTTGTGACAACTTATTAAAGTTGATATTATTTCTTACAATTCATAATCAATAATATATTTTTTATAACATTGTCATTCCATATAATTAATAAAATGGTATACATCTGATACAGTGACATAATTATTTGTATGAATATTTTTCATCATTATTAATAACTTAAAGACCGTAAATGTAAATTTATATTATTATATTGCAATTAGACTTTAACTCTTGATATTTAGGCATTGTGTGCATAACTCAATGCATTTTGTATGATAAATTTCACTGTAAACTAGGCCTTTTTCATTGTAATTTATATAAATGGACTGTGTTTATATTAGAGAGCCATTAATGTTTAGTACAAATATTGATACATAGTGCATTTTACAGTCTGTATATTTACCTATTGGTAATAATTCTGTAGAATTTTCAGTCAGATTTTGCAAGGTAATAATAATGTAATGGATTAATAAATTAATGTTTATTACCATTAATTGACTGATTTTCTTTGCTGTGGCAATAGTGCATTTTCTGACATTTACACACTGGTTTCCAATTGGTTGGTTTCACATCCAATAACACAGGCAATAGTAAATCAAGTCACCACCCCAAGACCGGATGTGGTTGGGGTGGCAACTTAATTTCCTATTGCCTGTGCAATTGGATGTGAAGCCAACCAATTGGATACTAGTGCGTAAATATCAGCAAATGCACAATTGCCACAGCAAAGAAAATCAGCCAATTAATGAAAATAAACAGTAACTTATTAACCCATTACATTATCATTACCTCGCAAAATCTGACTAAAACGTTTACAGAATTATTACCAATAGGTAAATATACAGGATGTAAAATGCACTATATATCAATATTTGTACTAAACATTAATGGCTCTCTAATATAAACACAGTCCATTTCAATAAATTACAATGAAAAAGGTCTAGTTTACAGTGAAATTTATCATACAAAATGCATTGAGTTATGTACACAATATCTAAATATCAATAGTTAAAGTCTAATTGCAATATACTAATATAAATTTACATTTATGGTCTTTAAGTTATTAATAATGATAAAAATATTCATGTGTTGAGGATAGTACTATAAAAACCAGTTTTTTAATGTAATTCAAACAAAATTTCAAATATCTACAGCCTAATAAACAAATTAGAGTCAGCTCTCCAAAAGGTGGTCAAGCTTGAACATAACATAAGGGAAATTGTGGTAAATCAACTGGGAAATGAGGGAAGGGCCTTGGTCCAGCAAAACAAAACTGCAAAAAATAGCCTGGGAACAATGGTCAACAAAGAACACAAGGAAATCTTTTTAAATCTTCAAAAGGAAATACTCAAGTGATTAGATTTCAAAAAGGAAAGTTACAACTTGTGGGAATTCTCAAAAACCAACAGAAAGAATACTCAAACAATCAATATAATTGAAGGAAATGAAATATCAAAGGAAATCAACGCAAATGAAGAGGAAACTGACCAAATGGAAACATAAGAAAACAAAAAACAAGCAAGAAGCAGGATGTAATACCCAGTTACAGTAGGTACTACTTGCAGCAGGTATAAAAGGAGGCTGGAAAATTGGAAGCCAATCAGGGTGGTGATGATTGGATAAATGGTCATCAACCAATGGAAGACCTTATCATGGAGATTGTATCTTCCAAAGCTCCCAGTGAAGTATGTTAACACATAGTACATGGAGGTGTACACCACAATGAACAGTGTGTAATGCAGGGACACCAGGGGAGGCCAGGAACCAGAGTAGGAGGAGTTGAGTTGTCCAGGGTCATAGTGAGGATCATGACCTAGCCCTTCTGGTGAGGGGCTGAAGAGCTCTGGTCCTTGTTGATAGCCTCCAATCCCAAGGCAAGCTGTAAGCACAGCTGTGAAGATGAGATGGTTCATCTTCCTTGGATTGGAGGGAGTTGGCAGGGACTAACTAGTTTAAAATTGACTTAAGTTTTAAGTAAAATTTAGCTTTATTGAGGGTATTAAACTCAATAATAGCACAAGCTACCACTTAGGAGGGATCATTTATTTATAGTATCCCCCACTGTGCAAAGTTTTGCAAGTGGGAGTGAAAACAGGGGATTGGGGATCCCAAAAGTTTGGAAGGTGATACTTGGAATTGGTTCTTGAGGATAAGGTCAAACACTTGTTCTTGTACAATCTGTTGTTGATTTGAAAGTTCTTGACTGAGGCCAATGGGTTCTTGTGGGCAAGAGGCCATGTTGTGGGAAAAACTCAAGGTACCCTTAGAATCTATTTCTGTCTTGGGACACATGATTTAGTTGGAGCCTAGACTCAAACTTGTGATCTGGGAAGCAGCAAACCATTGGTCATGGGAGGAATTATTGATCACATGTAAAACTTGATTTGGACTTTCTTCTGTTGGGCCAGAATAGGTTTTGGAGTTTGAAACTTGAATTCCTCCTTCTTTTGAATGGCAGGAATAAAATTTTCCCTCTGATCCATGAATTTGCCCTTCAGAAGAAGGGCAGGAATTATTCTGGAATTGTTTCCCTGTAACCAGGGACTTTTCTGATTGGTTAAACCTTATGGAGACTTCTGGTTGGCTATGGGATGGGGCTCAGGGGGGAGGCTTGCAGGGGGCTGGCTGGGCGGTGGGAGGTCAGCAGGCAAGTGGGGGGTCGGCAGGAGGCCCACTGGCTGGGCGCTAGGAGGCTGGCAGAGGGTGCTGGCGGTTGCAGCGGGCGCCTGCCTGGATGATAAATTATTCTGGCAGGTATTAGGTTCCAATTTTTTCTCCTTTTGATTTTTATTTCCCCCAATTAAAGGGGAAAGTGCTCATTGAATTTGGACTCTGGAACCAAAATTTTTCTAATCTTTTCCAACATTGTCCTTCAGTGAGAATTTGATTTATGTCAGGAATATTCCTGAAAAGGAGCGCTTCAAGAAATACTGAAAATTTATCAAATGAAAATCAAGAGGAAGCACAAGTTGCAAGAAAGATAAGAAAATCAAACCTAGATAAATAAATGAAGAGCAGCCAACACTCATTAAGTTTGCTGAAGAAGCACCTGTGGCTGAGGGGGCCACAAGGGAAACAATTAGTAAGACTTTTTTATGTTTTACTTATATTTACTTTAGTTATAACTAGGGATGGGGACAAGGTTGCAGAAGTGGCGGCTTTTACGCCAAGTTGGTTCTACGGGGGTTATCAGTCACTGGTAGCCCCTGTAAAACAAATAAATAAAAATCAAATAATTCAAATAATTCAAATGAATATGAATAATTTTTCAAATATTGAAGCTAGAGCTAAGGAATATTTACCACCCGTGGGGTGCTTGCCGTGGATTAGGGAAGCATACAAAATAGGAGCAATTATCAACTTCAAATAGATGAATGAAATTTGTGGGGATATCAAATTAAACTTTGATGAATATATATATGAAAGCATTCCACAATTCCTGTTTGCAAACATCAACAAATATAAAAACCTAATAAAAACCAATTTTTAAATAGGAAATGAATATCTAAAAACTAAAAAATTTAATGAATTATTCAAAGTATTATCAAATAAAGTTGGGGACACAGTCCTTGTGAATGATTTTAAGCCTTTATTTATTTTTTTGTGGAGGCATGGGGGGCGGATACAAGTTGGGCGCTCTCTGGAACCATCTTCAAATTCAGCAATACATCCTATATAAACAGATTAGCTCAAGTATATAAAAAATATGCATGTTTTCAGAAAAATATACCTTTCAAAGGATTCACGTTGCAACATACCTAGGAATTCTATTACATTGCAGATTAAAAACAAATGTTAAAAAGTTGGAGGACATACCAATTCAAATATACATATGCCAATTTGCACTAGAACAACACAATACACCACGGGAGTACAGGACAGTTGAGCACGTCCTGTATGACTCCTTTGCAATGGCATTGCTATATGGGTACTATGTGCCTCCCAAAAAGAATATACTAATTGATTCACTTACCTGGCTTTCTTTTATTAAGCGTTCAGCAACCACTGGGTTGCAGGGCGTCACCCCTCTAGCAATTGCATCCAGGGTTGTCCACCACGTACATAAGAGTACATGGATCCAGTTAGACGCTTTAGCCAAAAATTTGATTTCAGGGTATGATTCCCCAGAATAATTGCATTCCCCTTTGCAATTAGCATCCCCTTAATAAAAGTATTCTCTTGCAATTTAACTTTTTAATTTTTAATTTTTTAATTTTTTAATTTTAAATATTAAAATTTAAAGTTTATATTTAAATTTAATTATTTAAATTATAATAGTAATATATCTAAATATATTATAAGGCATTATTTATAGCTGTGAACATGTCAAATAATAAAAAAGAATTAAAAATGTTTTTATTTGCTGGCTTGTCAAGTACAGGTTCCTTTAATACATAGTTAAACATCAGGAACTGATTTTATCCACAACAGACTGTCAGGGACCCACTCTTGGGCAGCTGGCCTGCCAGTTTTGGAGGTAACTTGGGCCAGGTTTTTTGCGGGCAGGGCCCACCACAAGAGAGGGGCTAACTTCAGAAGGTAAGAAGCAGACTTTCCTAACCAAGACCACGGGCTGTCAGCCGGTACAATGGTGTCCACCACCCCAGTGAGGGCGATGTACACTATACCAAAAAGCTTGCTGGTATAGTTGGTTGGCAGGTTGGAGGAAGAGGCTGGCATTGGTTTTGGTGTTATGGGTGGTTCCATATAAACGTTATAGGACAGGAGGTAGTTGAATTTTCCTCTAAACAACTTGGGGGTAGAGAATATCCACAGGCCTTGGTGGTTGTATCTGACAGCGGATTGAATGCGGGCTAATGGGTCAAGTTCAACAATTTTATCTGGTGTGTAATCCTTATATTTGGGATTTAATGGGTAATCAGTAAAATAAACGGGCCCAAAGGGAGCACCAGGTGGACAGAAAACTGCAGGCAGAGGGGCAGGAGGGCCAGGGGATCTTGAACTTAACTTATAGACGGCAAATACAAAATATGGTAATAGCTGTATGAGCCAAAGTAACATAACCTTTATTAAAAATGGCAATAAGCTTGGAGCGTGGGGTCCTTTGGTCTATATAGCACCCCACCTCCAAACTTAACATTTTCCATGGATTTATCAGGGCATTGGGGAAAGCTGGGCCGGGGGAATTGGGTACTTGGGTCTGAAAGTAGCAGAATGGTGCTCGGCCCGGGAGTTCTTTCATTGGTCAAAATTCTCAATTTGGCTACCTGATTGTCTTGCTTTAGCGTTGTGGTCATGGGGCTGGGTTGCGGGCCCGTGCCTCTTTCCTGGGTAGGCTCCTGATTGGTTGCTTGAGAGGACTTCAAACTCATGAGGCTTACATAGGCGCCATCTCTGCCTTCATTAGGCAATTCAAAAGGCTCCTCTTTGGGCACCACTATGGTTGGGCTGATGTCATTATTATGGCTTTGGGAATTCACAGGAGCCTCAGCTTGCAGGGGTTTAATCCCCAAAAAACACAGGTGGGCAGCCCAGCAGTCCATAGGCCCGGCAGCCCGTAGGGATCCAGGGCTGGGGTTCAAATCCCGCTCCCAGGTCTGGGTTTCCAGAGGGGAAGAATTGTCAATCTTGACACAGATGGCCTGCTCCACTTATGTTCTAAACAAGTTATTGTTTAGAACTCAACTTTTTCCCTTGTAATACAATTTGATAAATATATTCAATATGCTTGATCCGTGTCATAAGTACTAATTAGTAAGAGATACATGAAAATCATTGGTTTTTGTGTTGTGTGGCTATAGTGGCACTGAAATATTAAGGATCAGATGATGACTTGCAAGGTCCAATTTGTGGCTTAAAAAAGCCAAAGTACCAACAAGGATTCACAATTGTTTAAATAAAATTATTCTTTTTCTATATTTTTAGATCAATTTATTTGTTAGCTCTACAGTCAATACACTATTTGGTGGATTATAATAAAAATACATAACTCTATATCTAGAATAATTAATGTTAATTATATTTTTTACTAATTCTTATATGTCTATAGTACAATCAAACATAACATCATTATATATAAATAATAACTTTTGAGTCCTAATAAAAACAAAATAAATAAAAAAACAAATAAATAAATAAACCCAGAGCGCCCATTTATTGGATTGGCTCAGAGACAAGGGATTTGGTGAGAAAGGATTCTGAGTGCTTGTAAAAAGCAGCCACCACATTGGGTGGCATTGCAAATTGGCTAATCTCAAGAATATTGAAGAGATCCTCAATGTCCTGAGGGAGGCCTTTTTTCACCTTATTTTGATCCACCCAAAGACCTCCTTGATTGGATATAGGAATGGGGAATATGGTGGGAGGAAGAGGAGTCTCATTGGACAATCAGTAAGCCGGTGGCTGGAGGTGTGGCAGTTTTTGTTGATGGAGGGAACCTGGACACAGCGAGATCCACTTTGTGGAGCCTGACATTATCCAACACAACAATGTTGGTTGTGCCGCTGTAATTGATCTGGAGGTATTCTTTTACAGCTCAGAGAAAATTGAGAAAAGTCCTGCTATTGTGGGAACCCTTGATCATTTGATATTGTTCCAACCTGCAAGGACCCAGAAGCCCAACCATGGAATATGTCTGGGAACTGACAGCTAAACAATGTGCTACACCATTCTTGGACCCCTTCTTGACCCACCCATGCCCAGACCTGAGTATGGAGGAAAACAATGATTTTTTGATGTAGAAGAATTGGACATTTCCAGTCTTCTTGAGAGCCACATAGATCTTGGCATAAATGTGTTGATCTTTGATAGTTTTTTTGCTGTTCCTATTGTATGGAGAAACTCTGAGGACCTTCCAAGAGAAGCCCAATTTGATCATTGCTTTGTATAGAAGGGTTTTGGAGACAGAAAGCCCAAACTCTGTGGCAAGCATTGATTGGACAGCAAGTGAGTCCAGGTGGCAATTCTTGGCAACCCACTGCTTGATTGCATCAATATGAACAGGCTGAAGGAGTTTGGGCTGCCGCTTAGCCTTGGTGGATTTAGGCAATTCACCTGGTGTTGCCGTACTTTTTGTTGATTTTGCCAATATATCTGGCTGTGACACCAAATTGGCAGCCAATATTCTGAACTGACATTCCCCCGTTCAAGAAATTGAGGAGAGCTTCACACTCACTATCCAACAATTGACGCCGGCCCTTGACAGGTACCACAGCATCCTGGCTGGCAGGCTCAACACAGGGGATGGGGACCTTTGTGTAGAAGGTGGGATCACGCTTGGTTGTGCTGACGCCGTTAATGGTGGCATACAATACAGGCGCAGATGGCTCTTGGGCGGTGACCAATGGCTCATATGATGTATCAAAGACATGGGGCAGGAAGTAGCAACTCTTGGATCAAGAGTGCGAGGCTGGGTGACAACTGGGTACAAAGTGGAGGTGTAAGTAACCTCAGTGTTCCCAGTGACTCAGGTGTAGGAAACTTTTGTGGCAGGCCTTGAGAGCGGCTTATGTCTTGGATTCAGGCTGGTTGATTGGACTTGGGATGAGGGAGGTGGTTGACTTGCTATGACGCCTTGGGAGGCCTGTGTGTCAGCATGACTCCCCTCAAGTTGGGTTCTAGGTCTGTTCTTGGACCCTCTGGGACGCCCTTGTGAATGAGCTGCCCCGTGGGCTGGTGCAGGAGAAGGTTGGGAATGCAACTGTATGTCCATAAAAATAAAATAAAAAATATATTTTAGATTAAATATATATTTAAATGGATTTATTGGTTTAGTTGTGAGTAGTTGTTTTCTCTTGATTTAGCCTTGAATAGTAGCAGAGTTCCTATATTTGTGATTTGAAGTGTATAATATTGTATACTTTCTGGGTTTGGATAATTTTAAAGTTTAGCCACTTTTTATGTCTAAACATGGTTGTTGAGATTGAATTTTTCATTTGATTTTATCCAGAGTGGAGCTTCTTAATTTGGGTTAGTGTTTCTAGTGTGCTTACTGTACATTAAATTTTGATTCCAGTTCCCACAATTAATATCTGAGTTCACTAGTGGCATTCAAAAGTGATTTGAAATTTGGTCCATGGATTTGAAAATCCCGCAATTTCAAAAAACATAGTAAACTTAATGAAAATGGTTAATGGATTTGAATGCTTTAACTTTGATTCCAGTTAATTCATTTTGTCCATTGGAAATATGCAGTTCAACTTGAACTTTGCAAAATGTCTATGAGTTCCTGCATTTTCAAATATTCAAATAAATACTCACAAAAATCAATTTAATTAAAAAAGGCCATCCTGCAAAAGTGATTTGAAATTTGGACCAAGGATTTGATAATCCCACATTTTTATGTTCAGTTTCTGAATTTACAGTATGTAAAAAACACTTTTTACTATAAAAATATTTTTATAAGATATAAATTACAATGATACAAAAAAGAGATAATATATTACACATATAAAAAAATATAAAGAAGCTTATAATTTTTATTTGCTTTACTTTATATAAGAACAACTGAAAATATTTTGTTTTACTATAAATCAGCATAAATTACAACATTTAATTCACTCTCAACTAAATTATTCATCTGAAACTTACCCGTTATACCTAAAAAAGTTATAATATTTAAAATGAACAAAAAACTAAAAATTAAAACTGAAAAGTAAAAAATATAGAAGAAAAAGAAGTAAGTTTACTCCCCTTTTTGCCCTTCTTCATTGTGGCCCCTTCCAGGAGGGCAGTTTCAATGAGCTCAAGAAGCTGCTTGATCTCAGAGGCCTTATAATTGTGCTTGGCTGCATTCTGGATGGCCTTAATGAAGAAGGTTGACTTGATGGGAGATGCTGTTGGCCAAGTCACACATATTGGAGATTGTCTTCTCCTGCTTGTGCTGGAGAAGGGAAAATAACTTGTTGAATTTTGGGTGGAGCCCAAAGTTGGCCTTGAGGTATTTGTGATATGCCTCAAGTGCCAAAGGTATATTAAGCTCCCTGTCAATGATGGTCCAGTACAAATTCCATGGGGCTTTTTCTCTGGTCTTGCCTTGCTTATAAGTGATGCACTTACCTATCATTATGGATCAAAGTACTCCAGGAAAGGCCTAAACACTGTGTGCTTCACTATCTAAAGATCCTTGAAGAGAACCTCAAACCCCTGAACAGTATGATCTGGCTTTAAAAAAGTCAATGCATTAAATTGTGCCAACACAAATTTGCAGGTGTCCTAGGTATCCCTATGGCTCAACCTATTAAGCTCACATGGGCCTGCAAATTGCAAGCAACTGATTGACAGTAATGGAAGTGGCACCCCTGCACTTCCCTGTCAAACAGCTGCTCATATGCACTGGACTGAGCAGGCTCAAAGTCCATAATAAATATCTGTGGGCCAAGAGAACAAAACCTTACCTTTTTTTCTGCTTCCAGGGTAGCCTGATCCTTGTCAACATCAAGAGGGTTGGTGTGTGTGTGTGTTGTGTTCAGCTCCTGGGGACAACATCCAGAAGGACACAGCAGAAAATCTTTGTAAAAATATTTGAGGGTTGAAGCTAGCCTTGGGTTAGCCTTCAGGGCAAAATTAGGGGCACATACCTTAATTTTCTGGAATACAAGATGAGGAATTAATTTTGGCAAAACGGAAAGGAAAAAGCTTGAAGAATAATAAAGCTAACACAAATTTGGATAAAATTGTCTTTATTAGGAGAATTGGTTCTACTTAAATAGTTGGCAAGGGTTTATGATCACTCATTAGGTAGACAGAGTGGCAGAGGGGGTCATGTTGGGTTGAAATCATACCAGGATCAGTTGCAGGCTGGTATGGAAATCCGGAATTGGTGGGCATTAGTATCAACCCATTTATGGAAGGCAAGGAATTTCCAAACTTGAAGGCAAAAACAACCAAATCTTCATATTTATCACTATTTGAAGGCCATATCAAAATAGCATTAATGGCGCAATTTCCGACATCTCACCCCTTAAGATTGGACACAGGGAGTTGATATTTGCTGAGGATTTGGAGTGAACTCAGGCATAATGACGCCAGATGATAGCAGCTTCACAGTATACTTGATGCCCTTCTTGAAGGTGACTTCACAAGGTCCAACCCAGAGAGAGTCTAGCTTATGAGCTCTTCCTCCAGTACAGTTCTGATAGTAGAGGACTAGGTCACCTACTTGGTACTCAAGGAGGGGGGCTCTAGAAGCATTGAAAGGTTAGAGCTCTAAAGCCTTGACCTTATAGTCAGTTGAATATGTAGTTGCCTGAATGTCAATGATACAATTAGTCAAGTCTGACATGAGCTTCAGGATTGTCAGACATATCAACTTTAATCAAAGAGGGTCCCAAGATTGAGGGAGTTGTGGCTTCACGCCCATACAGCATGGCAAAGGGGGACTGGCCAGTCACTTGGTGTCTACTGAGTTGATACACAAAGAGAGCATCAGGGAGGAACATATCCCAATTGGTGGCATCAGAGAGGGCAAGTTTCCTCATAATGGACACAAGGGAGGAATTTGCTTGTTCAACAGTCCCATTGGTAGACAGATTTTACAGTGCAGAGAAGGATTGGTGAGTGCCCATAGCTTCTACAATAGACTTGAAAAGGTGAGCATTGAAGTTGGTGCTATTATCATACAACAATAATTGAGGGCACCTGTGTCAATAGAAGATATCTTGCAACAAGAAATTTGCAGTAGACATGGCAGTTATATCTTTTGTAGTTCTGGCTTTAATCCATTTGCTAAAATGGTCTATGGCTACCAAGATAAACTGAAATCTAGACCTAGAACAAGGGAGAGGCCCAACAGCATCAATAATTATAGTGTGGAAGGCATGCTTAGGCGGGATGAGCTTGAACTGATATTGAGATGGTCAGGGTTGTTAGAGCTGACAAGAATGACAGGATGTAAGGATGTCAGGGGTTATGAGGCGCATGTTTTCCCAATAGAAGTTCTTGCACAACCAGTCATGAGTTTTTGCTATACCCCCATGCCCAGTATCAATGTGGGCTTGGAGGATAATGTGTATTCTTATACTAGGGCAAACATAGGGCAGATAGGTGTTGTTGACCTTCTTGAAGAGTTGCCTATCCCAAATCACAGTATCCTTTGATAAGGCCTGTAGAGCCAGTCAGATCTCTTCTGTTTCAGTGCTCTAAGAGTCAGGGTATCTGTCAGGATTGACAATTCTCCTCCTCTGGAACCCCAGGCCCAAGAGCGGGAATCAAACCTGGAACCTGGATCCCGCCGGGCCTATGGACCGTGGGACCGCCCACCTGCACTTTTCTGGGGTTGAGCCCCTGCAAGCTGACGCTGAAGATGATGGCCCATCCAGTTAAACAGATCAAGCCAAGGAAATTATTGCACCAAGTGGAGTGCCAATCACGACACCTAATGGAGGCGCCAAAGCAACAACTATTATCTTCATGAGTTTGAAGCCTACACCAACAACCAATCAAGAGCCAACCCAAGGAAGAGGCACCGGCCCGCAACCCGGCCCCATGACCACAACACTAGAGCAAGATAATCAGGTATCTAAATTGGGAGTCTCAACCAATGAAAGAACTCCTGGGCCAAGTACCATTTTGCTGCCTTTAGACCCAAGTACCCAATTCCCCCGGCCCTGCCTTTCCCAATGCCCTGATGATCCCCCCAGGGAAAATGTTGATTTTGGAGGTGGGGTGCTATATAGACCCAAGGACCCCACACTCCAAACTTATTGCCATTTTTGAATAAAGGTTATGTTACTTTGGCTTATACAGCTATTACTGTATTTTTATTTGACGTCTATCAATCCAGTTCAAGATCTCCCAGCCCTCCTGCCCCACTGCCCACAGTTTTCTGTCCACCTGGTGTACCCTTTGGGCCTGTCCACTTCACTAATTATCCCTTGAAGCCCAAATACAAGGACTATATGCCAGAGAAAATCTTTGAACTTGACCTGTTAGCCCGCATCCAATCCGCTATTAGATACAACCACCAAGGACCGTGGATATTCTCTACACTCAAACTATTTAGGGGAAAATTCAATTATCTCCTGGCTTATAATATCTACATGGAACCACCTGTAACACCCAAACCTATGCCAGCTTCTTCATCCAACCTTCTAACCAACCATACCAGCAAGCTTTTTGTATAGTGTACATCACCCTCACAGGGGTGGTGGACACCATTGTACCGGCTGCCAGCCCATGGTCTTGGGTGGGGAAGTCTGCTTCCTACCTTCTAAAGTTAGCTCCTCTCTTGTGGTGGGCCCTGCCCGCAAAAACCCCGGCCCAAGTTATCCCCCAAAAACGGCGGGCCAGCCGCCTGAGACTGGATCCCTGACAGTATCCTATTAACTTTTATAATCAATTGACATCTTCAGGATGAATGGCTAGTATAGGCATTCTAGACAATCCATCAGTGTTCTTATGTTGTGCACTAGGATAGTATACCACAGTTAAATCATATCCTTGCAAGCACAGGGCCCAACATGCCAATTGACCTTCAGGCTCTTTTAGCTGTTGTAGCCATTTAAGAGATGAGTGGCAGGTGATTACAGCAAAGTGAGTCCTGTAAATGTAGTACTGGAACTGTTTCACTGGGCAACCTCCAGAATTAACACATACAGAATGGAATATCCTCCATGTTGACAATTCTCAAAAATATTTTTCTTATTTTCAATATTAAAGATTATTTTTTCTTGATTAAATAATTGACACTGATAATAGAAGCAATGTTTGATTTTTATTTTGAGCTTTTAATTGAACTTATAAAAGATAAAGCAAAAACAATTTTTGAAATTGTTGGCATGGAGGATGTTCCATTCTGTATGAGTTAATTCTGGAGGTTGCTGTTTCACTGCATGTAAAACTTCCAGACATTCCTTTTTGATGACACTATAATTCTTCTCATTCTTGTTGAGGATTTGTGAAGAATAGGCCACATGTCAATCTATGCCCTTATTGTCAAGCTGGACTAAGATGGCACCCACAGCTACTCCACTGGAATTGGTGTATAAGATAAACTCCTTATAATAATCAGGGTAGACTAGAATGAGAGCCTCTTTGAGCTTGGCCTTCAGCGCCTTAAATGATTGCTGTTGGCTGTCAGTCCACTCAAAGGGGACGTTGAAAAGCAGTTGGACAAGGGGTTCACTCAGCTCAGCAAATTGGATATGAATTGTTGGTAGTAGCCCATCATACCAAGGAATAGTTGAATCTCTCAAAGATTTGTGGGAGGTAGCATCTTGTCAATGGCTTCCACCTTATTATTCATGGGGCGGATTTCAGTTTGAGTGACCTCATGGCCTAAGAACTCAAGGTGTTCTTTAAAGAAGGAGCACTTGGAGGGTTTGAGTTTTAAGCCATCTTTGAGGATCTTGATGAAGACAGCCTTGAGGTGTTCCAAGTGGTTGGTAAAGGTAGCGCTGAATACAGTGATGTCATCAAGGTACATGAGGAACAAAAGAACTTTAGGTCTTGTAGGATGGAGTCCATAGCCCGTTGAAATGTAGCTGGGGCATTACAGAGTCCTTGGGGCATCTGAGTAGGTTCATAGAGCCCCTCAGAGGTAATGAGAGCAGCCTTCTCTTGGTCTTCTGGTGATAATTCAACTTGCCAGTATCCAGAGGCTAGATCCATGGCTGAGAAAAACTTGGAACCACCCAGCTGTCTGAGAGCATTGTCAATTCTGGGCAAGGGGTACAAGTCTTTCTTAGTGAGAGAGTTCAGGCAATGGTAGTCCATTACAATGCAATGTCCTTCATCCTTCTTCTTGAGGATCAGTAACAGTGAGGCCCAAGGTTCTTAGAGGGAGCTAGTAGCCCAGCATCTAAGAGCTGCTTAAGCTCCTTAGATACCTGAGCATCTTCTACCCTGCTGCAGTGGTAAGGTTTGGCACAAAAGGGCGGGGCATCACCCGTATTTATCTGGTGGATAACCCCCTTTGCTAGCCCATAGTTGGTGGGTCCAGAGGCAAAGATATCCTTAAACTGGTCTAGCAGTTCTAGAACATCTTTTTGCAGAATGGGTGACAGTTGTGGGAAGTCTGCGGCAGTGAACAGGGAGAGAACCTGAGGGTCTCCTTCAAGCAAGTGGAAATCACTAAAAGTTCCAAAGGGGTAGAGGGAGACCACATGTTTTTCTCCCAGTATACAACCATGCCCTACAACCTGGCCTTGGGTCACCTGCATGGGCAGGGCTGTCAGGTTAGCAAGCAGTAATAGTACAGGTTCCTTATGAGTCCAATCTAAGATCCCTGGGCATAATTGAGGCTCCTTGCAGCTTAGAGATTAAGGAGAGTATAGCTCCAAAAAAACTTTTCAGGCTGCTTGTACAAGATATGAGAGCTATAATCACTTGGGAGCCTGGAGCTATGGTGACAGCTGCAGGGGCAAGGAGAGGCACACTTTCCTCTTCAGGACAGGAAAGAGGGAGGTGATACACGTTGGAGGAATGAGTTCTGTACTTGAGCAAAAAGATACCTGTGAGATACTTGAGCACACAAATCTTAAGGTGTTTGCCCAGGAGACGTGGAGGTTCTTCAAAAATTAAAGGGACCTTTTATCCTAAGAGCAATAGGTATCTATTTCAAAGATTTACAATTTCATTATATTCCCGTAGGAAATGCGTACCAACTAGGAGATCATAGCTTTTCTTCTCTAGGATGACAGCAGGGGAAGCAATGAGAAACTTTTACAACCCTCATGGGCAGGGCAGAGTAGGCACCAATGGCTCAAGTTTGAGCCATGCCAGCAGTACCATATGATTGATTGTAGTTGAGGTCAGGGGCCAGCTTAAGCTTCTTCATTAGCTTGGATGATACCACGTTGATTGGGGAACCTGTGTCCAGAATTGCCTTGATCTTAACCTTCTGAATTGACTCTTCTATGGAGGTAGTATCTTTCCAAAAGGGGAGTAAGACAGCCAGAAAGTCCTGAGAAGCTTCTAAATCTTTATTCTATTTGGCTAACATGCATTGTAAGGCAGGAATTTCCTTATACAAAGTTTTTAAAGGGAGGGAAACGGTCACATTCTGGAAGAGGGCTTCTGCTAGCTCTGCAGCGTCTTCCAAAGAGTATACCAGGACGGGAGGTCAATGAGCCTGGGCTAGGTAAGGGCGAGTCACCATGGCCTTGGCTTCATTCAAAGATGAGCAAGTTGTAGTTGTGGTTCTTCCTGAGAAAAGTTTGTAGGGGACTTACACAGTTTCTGGAACTGCCAACACAGAGTAGCCATAACTATCTGATTCATTGCAGTTAGAATCTTCAGGCTCAAAATTGCTAGAAAGATTTTGGAACAGGTGAAGGGTAGTTGGGCCAGACAAAGGGGGAGATTCCTCATTGTAGGGAGGATCAGGAGGAGATGGGGGAGATTGGTCAGCAGAGAGTGTCTCCACTTCTAAGCTGACCTATCTTTTCCCGCCTGTTCCTTTGGGTTGCAACCCTCTACCCTTATGTTGGTGCAGGTACAAAAGTGGTGCCCTATTTGAGCACAGTTATGGCATCCTTGTCTCTAAGGCTGTTCACTTGAACCAAAAGTCATGATATGCGGGGTACAAGAGGTAGTTCCAGCATTACTAGCTTTATTCTTGCAAACCGCAGTACCTCCATGGGTCAAATACATGTCTTGCAGGAGGGTCTTAATACTCTTCATGGAAGTAAGAGAAGCTTTGTGTGCCTTAAAGTGTAGGCATAGGAGCTGGTTCACCTTCAACACATTGGAGCAAGCCTTGCATGCTTCTTGGGGAGTTAAATGACAACTGGCAATTAGCTGTTGCCCTTCAATATAGAAGCGGTAAGCAAACTCAGCCAGAGCTTCTTTGGGCTTAAAGGCAATGTGCATAAACACATCTTTCTTAACCCCAAGCTGAGATCTCCTCCAAATTCCTCAATAAGTAGGTGTTTCATATCCTCCCAAGTGACAATGGATGGAAATTTGGAGACCACAACTTCTTGGCAAGTAGAATGCAGACAGGTAAGTATATTCTCCTTCTTAAGCTTGTCAGTAGCTCTAAACATTGCAGTTTTGTAGATTGTCAGAAATGCAGCAATGGTAGATATTTTAGGGTAATACTTGTTTGAATGGGGGCTTATAATTGGGGTCAATAGACGACAAGGTGGATTGGCTGTTTTCACCCTGGTTGAGAACATTAAAATGGGGATTTCCTTCAAACTCAGATTCTGCAGCTGGTTGTCTAGCACAGAGAAGTCAAAGGCTCTCCTCCAAAGTGTCTAGTGTAGAGCTTTTTTTGTCCACTGATATCCCTGGAAGTAGTGACAACAGTTCCAAATTCATTAATCTGTATCTGGTGTACTGCCAAGGTGTCCACAATCCCATTGACACAAGTGGCTAAGGAGGTAGCCTGGGCTATCAAAGGGGTAATCTGCCCATTCATTGTTTCTGTTAAGCAAGTAAGGTTCTGCACCTCACATTCCAGAGCATCCTGCCTATTCAAAACGTCATTTGTCACTGCTGCCAAATGATCCAAAGCAAAGGCACAATTGAACAGGGGTTGACCTTCCAAACCAGGGCAACATCCATGGTCAGTATGGACAGGGGCATCAGTGACCTCTGCCTCTCATTCACCATCAGATTCAGAGGAAAAATCATCAGGGTTGGAAAGGCGTTGAAGCAAATACTTGATCTCACCTTGCAAAGTAGCTACTTGGTCTGTCAATGAAGATATGCAAGGGTCAGGCATAGGTTCTACTGATGGAGGATTTGTAACAGAGGCTTGGCGTTGTGTAATAGCTTTGAGTTCAGCTATGGCTTCTCATAACTTTGCCTCAAAGGCAGATGAGACCTCAACAGAAGGACCTGGGGGAGTCACTTCAATTGAGGCTACTCTATCATCAACATAGCTTTGAACCTGACACAGAGTATTGCCTAGCGCAGCCTTGTCCAAACTGTACTATTGATGCAGATGTTGGCCCCAATTATCAACATGGGCTCCAACCAACTCAATTTGAGAATTTTCATGTTCCCAGAAATAGTTGAGCTTGTTAACCAAGGTCTCAAAATCTTTTCAATATTTCAAGAGAGTCAATTTGATCTGTCCTTGTCACATAGCTTAGTGGTTGTCTAGTTTGCATAGTCAATCTCTAATGTAACCAGGGAAAAAGGAGTAAAGTAAGTTCAAGAACAAGGCTAAGTATTTTTGTGAGGCCAATGAGTCTTGTTGGTTATTGGAAATACAGGAAAAAAGGCTATGTGTCCACTTCTGATGGGCTATGTTCTGTGTATAGTTATTGGAGACAGCGGAGGCCACAGCAGTCAGGGATTGATTATGTGATCCTAACATCAACTGGTGGTAAACTAAAGCAGGTTGAATAAATTGGTTGAACAGCACACCAATAGTTTCCATGGACTCCATTAAAACAGGGGGGTGGGGGGAGAGACCAAAGTCCAGTAGGAAGGAACACAGATCTTCAGAGGCATATCCAGGGCGGAGGCAAGGAATGATATGCATTTTCACAGTGCCTGTGTGAAGGAGGGAGTGCGCAGTGTTGCAAGCTTGTTCATAATTGAGAGAGAAAGCTGGAAGGGGGCCACACACAGGCCCGGGAGACAACACCATTACCATTAGAGTAGAGGGGAAATTGGTGATATCCTCCTTGAGCAGAGGACTAGAGACTTTGGTTTGTTCAGGTACTTCAGAAAAAAGGGGGAAGACCAGAGAATGCACGTGGGAATGGGGTAACCAAGAGGCTTGCAGCCCCTGTAGTGAGCACCATTTTGTTGTGTTTGGCTCCTGAGGACAACATCCAGGAGAACACAACAGGAAATCTTTATAAAAAAAGATTTGAGGTTTGAAGCTGGCCTTGGGTTAGCCTTCAGGGCAAAATTAAGGGCACATACCTTAATTTTCTGGAATACAAGATGATGAATTCCTTTTGGCAAAAAGGAAAGGAAAAAGCTCAAAGAATTTTAAAGCCAACTCAAATTTGGATAAACCTTTCTTCATTAGGAGAATTGATTCTACTTAAATAGTAGACAAGGTTCAATGATCACTCATTAGGTAGACAGAGTGGCAGAGGGGGTCATGTTGGGTTGAAATCATACCAGGATCAGTTACAGGCTGGTATGGAAATCCAGAATGGGTGGACATTGGTGTCAACCCATTTAAGGAAGAAAAGGAATATCCAAAGTCAAAAGCAAAAATGGCCAAATCTTTGTACATATCATTATTCAAAGGCCATATCAAAATAGCATCAATGGCACAATTTCTGACAGTGTGGGACTTCTGGGTGTTGTTGGTGAGAGGAAGGAGGGAAAGTTCTTGGCAGAGGATAGAAAGGGAATAGGTATAGATGGCCTTGATGTCCTTGGGAAGAAGGAAGAATGAGAGTGGAATCACCTGGATGTCAATCTGGGCATAAATCATCCAGAGCTGGTAAACATCTTGGGGAAGGTGGCAAATATATTATTAAATACCCAAGTTGATACCATTTTCAACTACATCAGGCTCTGCTGAGTTGAGTAGCAGATGATACCATCTTTAGCATCTGGCCCATTGTTGTACAGGAAGAAGCACTCTCATTTTGGAGCTGCTTGAGCTTGTTTGTGAGCGTAAGCTCAGAGAGAGCGTCAGAAGCCTTGGGGAGAAGATTTTAAGTGGTGCACTTGTCACTTATCAACTTGACAAGCTACTCCTGGGTGAGAACCAACTTTAGAGTGTTGCGCTTAAGGTGCTTGAGGGCCTTAATGGTCAGATCCAAGGCACAGAGGTGTGAGGACATGGGGATCATCTATATTAGATCTCTTTTAAGCCTTCTAGTGATAAGATGGTTTGGAGGCTCACATAAGTGCTCCTCTTCTCAACTGTGATATTTTCCTAGCCTTAAGTGTTAATGTAGGCACCACAAGACTTGTCCTCACTGACAAAGTGCTTTATTTTGGTTATGAATGTCTGATTGTTAGAAATGAACATGTAATTATCAGCCACATAACCATGGAAGCTCATCACAGACATGATGGGGAAATAATAGAGGAAGTGCTTGAGGACTTTAAGCTCTCAATCCAAATTAAAGATGTTGTGGATGGCCAGTGGACCCAAGCCACGTGGCCAGTGGCTTATACTTCTTGGAGTAGTTCTCAAGCTCCTCCTGATAATCAGAAGAAGTAAGGGGAGGAGACATCAGGGAAAGGGGAGAGGTTCTTTGAGGCCTTCTTGAAGGCCTCCTTCTTCTTATCATAAGAAGAGGTATGCTTCTTTGCAGCCTTTCACTTCTTAGCATGGCATTTTTTGGTGGGCTCTGAGGCAGCCTTGGACTGATAATAAGAATGATCAGTAAGATCATCATCACTTTTATTAGGTGAGAAGTGGTGGGGATGAAGTGTGTGGAGGGGAGAATAGGTGTGGAGTTCCTGTCCACCAGTCCCCAAAGTTTGTCCTGGGTTGTAGCCAGGGACCGGCTGGAAGGGATTATCATTATCTAGTAAAGGAAAATGTATCTCTGAAATCTGTATAGGGGTCAAAATGGTCTTTTATCCACTCTCAGAAGGAAGATCCCCTTAGAAACCTTCTGGTATATGGCCCAAGAGATCAGGGAAACAATATGGGCTTGTCAATACTTGGAGTCCTCCAATAATACCTTGGACTCCTTGTACTTGGTCTTGGACTCTTGCACCTTTGACTTGGGCTCCTGCCCCTTAAACTTGGACTCCTGTGTTGTGCTCAGAATCTGGTTCCTTATCTCAGACCCTAGCTCTTTAACCTTGGGCTCCTGCTCCTTTATCTTGGGCTCCAGCTCCTCTGTAGTCTCTGTGGCCTTTTTAATCTACTTGATCCAGTCCCTGAAGAGTCTCAGATAGCTCCCCCTTTTATAGCTCCTTTTCCATGTCCAAATTCCTTCTCAGAACTCTTGTCTTCAGAATCTTAAACTATCCAATTTTTCTCTCTCTACAATATATTAAGCTTAAAAACTTACTTTAGCCAATGAAAGCCCTGAATTTTCTGCTTTTACTCCTCATTTTTTAGGCTTTAACTCTTAAGTTAAAGCCCTCAAAACACTGATTAAATAGACTCTGTCTTGCAGCCAATCAAATGCCTTGATTAACTGTTTTGCCAACCATTTTACCCAAATGACTTGCTCTTGACTATAGTTTGAACCCAAAGCTGTCTTTCTCTGGGTAAACAACTGCTCTGTGTTCTGAACGGTTTTGCTGTGATTCCCGTCACATTTCTCCAGCAAATCTTGAGCGCTTTTGCCTATGTTTTACATAGGGGATTTTTGAACCCTCAATTCTTCAACGTTTCTCTGTATTTCCCCGCATTTTCTTCAATGTTTTGCGTCTTAAAACTTGCCTTTTGCTCGCCTTTTTGCCTCCCCTAGTTGTTCTTGGTGAAATTTGCTCTTTTGCCCTTACAGTTTCTCTGTTCTTTTTCCAGCTTCTTTCTGGCTCATTTCCTCTTTAATTCTTCTTTCTAAAATAGTATATAGTTCTAACAAACTATATCTTATTTTTCCTCTTTTTCTTTTTTATTATATGATATTAAATCCTTTTTTAATCATAATCAGACAGTATTTAATTATTATTTAACTGCTTCTTTTCATCTATTTTCCTCTCAAAAGACACTAAAATCAGCTCTTCCAGCCTCTGCATCCAGTCTGGCTAGTTCATCCTCTCAGCTCTTAAGTTCTTCACCACAAACTTCTGGTCCTTTGGCCATCTTGCTTTATGACCAGCTAGTCCTGCATCATAATCTTCTTGTCTTTCAACTTCTCCTCAACCAGTTCCTCAACAAACCCTCACTAGGAACCTCCTTTGTTCCTTCTACACACTGAACTGTATTGGTTCCCACAATTCAATATGAATTAAAAGTCCATCAACTAGTCTTCACTGTGATTAAACAGTCCCTCTCACTAGTCTTCTCTGCTGGTCTCATACTGTGAAGCACCTTGGTTCTTTATCTCAGTCCCTGTTACCAGAACCTGTAGACCCAGGCATAAGTCTACATTGAACTGGCGTTTGACTGGGCCTTTGCAAGTGGCACTCCACTTAGGCCATTTAACCATATATCAATGTCTATGTGTTGTTTTTACTCACCCAGGTGATTAAATCTGGGCTTTCAGTTGCAAATTAATCAGCTTTACTTCCCAGAGGCCTGATCACACCAAGTTCTGCAGCTGCTTCCCCAAGCAAACTGCCTTGATGACACCTCTGAGCAAATCTATGCCCTCCAATGCTCACTCTGGGCTCTCCCCAAAGCTCCCATAGGGACATAGACAAGGACACCCTACCAGTCCATTAGGTAGGATGCTTGCTCACAGACCTCCTGTAAGCGTATCAGGGTACTTAGAGCCCTCAGAGCTCTTCCCCTACCTGGCAGCCCGGGCTATCTGCCAGGGGCCCAAAACTTACAGCCCTGGTAGCCAAGTGACCTAACATGCTGGTACACTTTTCTACCCTGTCAGCCCGTGTTACCCGCCATGGTCTAAATATCCTCCAGTCTGAGCAGCAACCACTACTCATCAGGCTGGATCACTCCCCACCCCAAGCAGCTAAAGTTCCCTGCTGAGCTATCTCATTCTTCACCCCAAGCAGTCACAGTTCCCTTCTGGGTGAAGCCCTCTGGCCCACAGCAGCCAATATCTTCTTCTTGGTGGAACAACATCTGCCTCTATTAGTCTTTACACCTACTATCTAGGCCTTACTGTTCCTAGTGGCCATCATTCCCTTCTAGGCCTCTACCTGCAACAAACCAACAACACATTGTCAATCTCCAGCATAGCGTCCTTCTTTGAAGCCAAATCAATCCTTGCCTGCAAAACCATTTACATGTGGACCATCACAATAGGGATGGGGGAGCTTAGCCATGGGGGCAGTAAATTGAACCTGGCACCAGTTGAGGCAGAGAACTTGGTCTTATTGGTTAGATGGTTTGATCTTGCAAAACTAAAGGTTAGTTTTTTAAATAAAAATAGCAGTGTAGATATAAAGAGCATGTCAAAGCAAAGCAAAATATAAGTAAGAAGTATGCAATAAAGTTTATCAACTGGAAAAGAAAAATACAAAGAAAATAAAATAGAAGCAACAAGTACAAATATAAAGGTTGATGACATAGAAAATAGACTTTATTTGGTGGGGCCTCAAAGAGGTTAGATCCAGCGTAGCATCTTAGAGATAAATCTGAGGCAAAGGATAGTTGAAAGTAAAAAATAAAGCATAAAAACAAATTATAAGTGTTAGGGGTTAATATAGCATATTAGCAAGAAAATATTTACTTATGTGGAACTTTTTATTAGGGGCTAGCCACCCAAAAAGCATTAAAGTGTCAAATTTGGCACTGTTGACCAGCTCAAGAAGCTTAAATCCTCAATGTCAAGTAGAATGAAGGCTAAGTTCTCACTTTTGATTCTCTCAGAGTTGACCAAAAAGATTAAATTTACGGTTTGGTTTACACATAAACTTTTTTAAATCAACAATGGGTTTAAAAGTTAGGCAAAAAGCCAGGCAGTTTTAAAATTCTCAACCTCTTTTAAAAAATAAGGCTTGAGCTAAAAAAATCAAATGCACATAAATGTGTTTATTGGAGCTGCCATTATGCTGCGAGAGGCTGGGGGTGTTTTATTTGCCATAGTGAGTGTTGAAAGTTAAGAAGCTTGTTGTACTGGTCCCCCTGATAAGGTGTCAATTTGGTGGGTGTCAACCAGCACCTATTGTCATGGTAGGTTCCATCATGCCGGGTATTATCCACCCAAGCAAGAAGGCTCAAAAAGCCGGGAAACCTTTATCAAAATTGACTGAGTTAACAAATTTAAATCAAATGGTCAATTGAAAATGGGCTATGGCTGCTCCAGTCTGTCAGCTGAAACCAGTTCCCCCTTTCAAATTGACATGGATAAATTGTTGTAATTTAAGGGTCACCCAATATGAGCTTGTCAATCAGCATGGTCGTCAGAAACTAGTCACACAAGGGTTCTTTGCAACCTGGACCAGATACTTACTTGACAATATGGAAGAAATAGGAGGCCAAGACTCAGGTGGTATTGCTTAGTCAAATTTTCTGACATATATTGAATAATTTCACTGTTTCAACTCTAAGAGTTGACTTCTCCCAAAATTTTACTCAATAAAAATCATTTATCCCAAGTTCTAATTTACTTTTTAAAATGCATCCTGTGGTTGGGTTGTTACGATATATTCTGTACAATCTGATTCTCAACAGAATCATTTCTGGAAGATGGGGTCCTGCAGTTGGAACTTTGTTGTTGGTGCCGCCCAATGTTAATTTTGCGCCAACCAATTTTGCAGCTCCTCCCCCATTCTTGAAACTGAAAATTGTGTTGCCTCCCAATGTCCAGAATTTTATTCTGAGGATCCGTTGATGCTGTCTCAGGCCATTTATCTTGGGCTACTTTGGTTAGGATTAATTGTTCTGCTTAATCCTGGTATTCCAATTGGAATTTTCCCAAAAAGATATTTGAAGCCACGTTGGTGGTTAATCATTAATTCTATGTGGATTTGGGTGGTAATTCCCCATCACTTAGAAACGGCTTCATACTATCCTGCAATTTCTGTCACATCTATAGTGTAACACTTATTAATTTAAGCTTAAATTTGAGCCTTTGATTTGCTAAATGCCAAACTTCATATGCAACAAGTGGATAGTGTCAAGCAGGGGGAGTCAACTTTCTGTTTTCTATAAATTACATGTAAAATCTATTAATAGATCAGGCTTAATTTATGTGGCATCAATTGATCTAGCAATACAGAATAGACATAGTTTAAACCAAGGGGTAGTTGGTTAATGTATACACCACTAAATCCAGTATAGTGATGCCTGGGAGCCTACTTTACAGCTGTGGATACTAATAACAAATATATTGTAGTAAATAATAAAAATCATATAAGCCCAGACGCGTTTTTATTAATAAAATTAGCCTTTGGCTTAAAAGGGGTCAACTTGGCCATTTTTACCTTCAGCAAGTCAATCACTGGTGAGATAAATTCTTATTAGTAGATTTGCATACAAGTTACCACTTAAACTGGTATTTGAATCAACAGAGCTATAAACAGAGGTGCCTGAAGTGTTTTTAGTCTGGGGTTCAGGGGCTGCACCCCAGAATCCCTAGCAAAAGTTAGCTCAGATCTTTTAAGGAAACACACTAACCAATTTACATGCCTGGCAGTTGGCTACCAGGGAGCCAATCCCACCACAGCGGCTGTTTTTATTGGCGGGTCCTTTGTACTTTCTTAAGTCCCCTTGATTGCAGCACACATAAAGATTGAATCTATAATTGGCATTGATATTAAATCAGCTGTATTAAACCTGTGGCATCATCAAAATCTGTCATTGTAATAGCTAAATGTAACTAAGACACTATCAGATTTAAAAATCTAAAAACCAAAACAGTTTATCCTGTATGATTACATAAAAACGTTTAGAGGATCACAGAATATTTGGCAAAATATGGAAGTGGAGGGGGAACACTAGTTGGAGGGCTGGGTGGTGGGGCAGTACTGGCTTGGTGTGGTGAATTTTGGGGTTCAGAGGGCCAGGAGGGTTATCTGGGGGCTGGGGAAGTGAAAGATACTAGTGGTGTGTGATTGCCTTGGCCAGCTTGGAGAAATTGATGGTACATGACATCATACTCACACTCAGGGATCACAAGGGGGAGGCTGTAGATCAAGAGATGATTGGCTACTGCTGTGGGTGCCCAGGGCCAGACCAGTGAACATGTCAGCAACCTTATGATGGGGGAAAAGCCCAGTGTGGTTGTGGCCAGCAAGAAGGGAATGGTTGAGGGTCTTAGGGTTGCACTCTCTGATATTGCCTGCAATGTTGTAGAACAACATATCTCCCAAGTGTACATGGTGTGGCCGGCAGGGAATATTGACATTTGTGTCTACCAGTGCAAATCTTCTCAACTGCCTCCTCAACCCATTCCATCTGGTGGTCAGGAAAACACAGCATTTGGAATCGGCCAAGCTCCAGATATCTAGCAGATGCAAAAAAAATCTTCCCTAAACTTACATATTGGTGCAGCTGGACAAGGTTCAGTAAATCACTATCCCTTTTAGGGAAGCTGCCATGAATGCACCAATGACAGTGCCCTTCTTCTCTTTACTGCTGGCAGTGTCCTTTTTCCCCACAGTTCCATAACCTTGAACACATGATGAAAATTTATAATAGGATATAAAGATCACATTGTCCAAAACACTTGGCAGACAGCAGGGGATTGCAGCACAAATCATTGGGCTGTGTGGCAAATCAGAGCCATCACCCAACACATCCCCAGCTGACTGGTCAGAACCAGAACAGACAGCAAGCCCATGCATCCTGAGCTGTGCAGCGCAGCAGGCAACAAACTTGCTGTGGAGCCCAAGTAGGCGAGGGACCTAAGCAATTTGGAGGTAGGGGACATGTTGCAGAAGGTTGAGTATGATGGGGTAGGCATCCCTGAGCTAAAAATCTGGCTTCTTCCCTGGCTTCCTAGCAAGCTTGGGGCTGCCTCTCTTCACGGGGGCCTGAAATCCTTGTCTGACCACTGCCTGGGTGGGTTTTTGGCAAGGGGCAGCTTCTGAGAAGTCCAGGCTGCTTTGGTTGAGGCTGAATATCTCCTCAACAGTTTTCTTGGTTGGAAGCTGTTGCTTGAAAGCACACTTTCCATGCTGGTACCTGGATTAGGAAGGGCTTGATTTGATTGGTCCAAACTGACAAGCGATGGTTGGATTGGGTTAGAGGGGACTACAGTCTCCCAGTCTTCCATGTGTGATACAGGCTCAAGTTGGGCCAGGTATCAGGGGTCAACATATGGGCTGTTGGGAAATGTGCCCAGTGCTAGGCCTGGTGAACATCCAATCCATCCTCCTTGCAACTCAAGTTGAGCTGAGTGTACATGGGGCCATACCAGTTGTGCTTCCTTGCTCAGTAACCTGGGCTTGAAGTTGCTCCTGGTACTGCTCCTTTGACAATATCAAAGTTGTCTTTACTTGTAACCCTCACTTTAAACAAGAACCAATAAGAATTCTATTAAAAACAGAAAAGCAAAGTGCTTACAGAGAATTATTTTTGTTTAAGTGTGTGGTCCTATTTGAGAAATTTTCTTGGAATTAAATGCTGGTATTTAGAAGCATGTATAAGAAAATAATGCCACAGTTTTCTGAATAGATCTTGGTGGATTCACTCTTGGAAGAGCCTATTTCTATTTTGAGTCCCAAAAATAATCAATATTTTTTAAAAAATGAGCTGTTTTGTGTTTGAGCTCATTGCTTTTGTGACTGAACCTCATGTGGTCTCTGTTTGTATCATTTTAATTGCATGCTCATTATCATAGTTGATGCAGATTGCTTTTTAATGTGGCTGATTTGTGTTTGTTTTGAATATGGGTCACTTCAGTTTTCTGTCTTAGATTTGGGATTTAGTATTTGATTTTGATTTTGTTGGGTTATGGACTATTTTTGTAATATGGACCTAAATAAATGGAGCTTCCGTTAAGTAAATTGACCTTCAACTGGTTCCAGTTGAGATTTGTTATGTGACTGAACCAATTTATTCATCTCAGCAGGTTGTAAAGCAAGCTTAAATATTCTAGCCCCTGGCAGGGGCAGGAATTAATGGCACCTGTTTAGTTGCAACCCCATTTTAAGGATATTTTGGATCAGGCCACAATACATTACTTATGGATCTGTGTTGCAAATTTTGGAGCAGATCGCAATCTTTACCCCACTCTGCTGTTTAGATCAAAAGCATGAATGTAAGGGTGTATTTAAAGATTAAAGCTGGGTGGTTCCAGTTTGTGCAAGGCACGGGATGTAAAGTTGGAGCAGCATTGGGGTTTGAATTTTACATTTTGGCCTGTAATTCATTAAAAGCTTTATCTGGAAATCCCCCAATGATAGTTTAGAATTTGAGGTTATTTTATTTAAACTTATTTATCTAAATAAAAGGCTCAAATTATAATATAACAGCTAAAATGGATTGCTAACTAACTCATGATTGGCTGCACCACAACTCATGCTGACTGCGATGTGACTTTAGGAGCAGGCCACAAAATATGTTAGTTCCAATTGCATTCTGCCCTTAAAGTTACAGAACAGATCTTTATAAATTGTGTTGTGACATGAAGGTTCCAAAATGGGCTTTTTCTAACTTTCAAAGCCATGCAAACATTGTAATCATTTTGGCGCCCTTCCCTAATTTAGCATCCAGCAATAAGAAGTCTTCGAAGCTAAGATAATCATATTTACCAAAAAATTAACCAATGATATATTTTCAACCATTTCACATGTTTATACAAAAATAAATTAAAACAAATCAGCAAGTCAGAATTTAAGTAATTTAAAACAATAAATTCATGGAAGAGTTATTTCCCATGAAGTAAAGAGTAGGAATAGATTTTGAGGCAGCACTACTGTTAGTCCCTCGGTTGAATTTTTCTTGGTAAAAAGTTGAACCTTTTCAGGCTTAATAGTACTGGATATCATAGCTGTCACGATGCTGTGTGGTCCTGCGTACGTTTATGAACCAAGGCTCTCAGAGGGAGGTGGTGATCATAGAGAAACAAAGCTCAATCCCTGGTTTTGAAATGGCTAGTTTACCGCATCAGGAGCAATGATATGTTCGAATGCCTTTAGCGTGTCAAGCTCGAATTACGTTTATTAGAACAGACAATAGCAGTAAAGCCATTCACTCTTTAAAGCATCTGGGAAACTTGGTCTGGTTGCCAACTGCATCAAGGTGCTTGAGAGCGGCAAAAGTGACGCTCCGACATGTGTTAATAGGATCATGATGCTTTAGCAATATAAGGCGAGCTGGGAGATTATAAGTGGTTGTAACTTGTTAATGTATTGATTCTCGTTTCAGGAACAGATTTATTTCTAAATGGGCAATCCTTTCAAGTACATCCGTGAGCAGAGGATCGATGTGGCACCAAATGGGTGACTGGTTGAGATGTTCATGTTGAAACAGTATGGACGTAAGAGACAGTGGTATGACCCCTAGCCCTTTTATGCTTTAAAATAAAATGCGGTTTTTTGAATGGAATTAGTGCTTTCTAGAAAATCTGGCTGCGGAGGATTTGATTTAAGATTTATATCAAGTGATAGGGGGTGAAATAGACTAATCGCCAGTGAGGGTTTTAGATAACGTCATATTTGCGTGTAGAGGAAGGAAATAGCAAAGGATTGGGTGCTTTTATGAAAATAGGCATCTAAACTAGGATTGTCATGGAGGTCGATTATGGGGCATGACACGAGTGAGGAAGCTGGTTCAATGGGGGAGCTATATAAGATAAGAAAGGGTATCTAAACACAGTAAATGAAGTTCCAAGGGCTGCTTGTAGTTGCTGGACTGGGAAAAACATTGGCCAAGTTTGTTGACGAGCTGTATGCCGGTATAGAACAAATCCATTGCGCACCAAGTGAGATGGCCCAGAATGTCGAAGGCAAGGCCCCCGGGATCAACTCGTGCTTTAGCGGAACGACGTCGCTGTACAATGCTACGCTTAACGAGGTATGCTCCGAAAAGTGTCTAGAGAACATCGTGAAGGCATCGTTTTATGTCAAGAAGCAGTGCAACATTGTCAAGCCGACGGAGGCCGCCCCGATCTACAAGAACCGCTACTTGGTTTACAACGTGTGGGCAGACTTCACCGCTGCAGAAGTCGTTTGCAAGAGGGATAACGAGCACAAGGTCTACTGTCTGGCCCATTTCACCGACGCCGCTGCCGCACTGGCTACTACCGAAGCAGTCAATGTCCCGCTGGACATGGCGCGACTGTGCTCACATTGCAACAAGGTTATCTACTCACGCTTCAAGGCAGAGCCTCATCTGATCCCAGTGGTATCCAACCAGCTTGTGTTCCACCCGGATCTCGTGTTTAAAAAGATGGCAGAAATGTGCAAGTGGTAACCCCTACATCCTCTACTCAGATGGCTTTTAAATAATAAAATGGTGGAGAAGTTTATACATTAGCATGTTTATTTAACAATTTATGTTTCATTTTAAATCATTATTCACACCCAGCAGCTGTGAACAACTCACCCATCAAGTCACAAGCTGGATTTTAATTAGGTAGCTTTCACATATGTAAGATAAACAAAATAGAAGTGGATCCAAGTATATTGTCATTCAAAATTAAATCTATTAAATTGTATGTCTCTTTGAGCGCAGTTGATTTTATTTATCCTTACAGCTGTGAAAACTACCGACTTCAAATAGTTCCTCGTATAGCTCAAATATGTGTAATTTAAAATAGAGAATATAATAGTTTATCATTAACATTGCCAGCTTTATTGCTAGAACCATAGTCAAAACTGTAGGATTGGCCATCTGAAAAGGTGTTGGATCCCCCAAAGACCACTTAATCAATTTAAATACACCAAAGCTAAAGTCAGAGTCACCCCCAAGCCAGGCCTTGTAATCTTGACACAAAAATTAAAGCAATCCAACTGCTAAGACATATTTTATTACCCCTCTCAGGAAATCATTTCCCCGAATATCAATTCCAACCCCCTAGGCATGTATAATTCTAAGAACCAATACAGGTTCCCTTCATTACCTTGTCTCCCAAAGAATATATCCCAACACTGCATTTCTACTTGAACTAAACTGCGGTGCCATCTAAGCTAAAAGATCTCACTTTATATGTCAATAACCTATCAAAATACTAAAATTCTCCATTTTTTATTTATTATAAACCCCAGAATATATTTACAGAACCGGTTGTATAGTTATATACACAGAACAACAAAACCCATATCCCTGTAATGTTTATTGGCAGAAGAAAATATAAATACCAAGCGCCATCCCTGCACGCTACACCCGTCTAAACCATTTCTCTTGCCCTATTGAAGAATTCAACTACCATAAATCAAGGGGAACCTAAGGATCCCCTCTTAACAAGCAACCCCAATACATTTCATGGTGCGTTCCAACCACTTCACTCCCCAGAGATTGGTATGCTACCCAGACTCTTCTTGAGAGAACAACATGCATTAAATCCATATAAAATCCAACCATTTTTGAACAGATCAGCTCCCCTACCACCAGTGGCCTAGTGAAGGTTTTTGCTAAGAGCTACCAGGGCTGCATCAGAAAACTCTTCAATATCAGCAAAAGGCCAATCCCAATAAAAACAAAGGTCAGGCCATAACTAAACCGCTTTACTTATAAATCTTGCCCCTACTGACCTAACAACACACAATGTGGACAAAAGTTGTGGTGACTTGGGGTTCTACAGCAAGGGGAGGCAAGGCAAAGCAGCAATTGAGATAACACATCATGACTTCCATCCACTTACTCAACATAACTATCTTCCCAGCTCTGCAAGTACTACGTGATTTATAATCCAGGTATTATATTATTAAATATCTTTATTAAAGGTGGCTAGGGATCTATATAGTCAGCCAGTGGAGGGGGAAGGGTGAGCCATGTTGATTGACCAGGCCTGGCCCAGGCCCAGCTGGAGTTTTTCTGACATAAAGAACACACATGAGAATATTCAGCAGAATTTCACCCAGATTGATAGGGTAGGAACAACTATGCAGGATAATTGGATGATGGAGTGGGATGGTAGAGAAGGGTCATTATTTAAGGAATAGGGGGTAGAAAGGCTATACCAGAGTCTAGAGCATGGCTGAGTTTGGAGGCAGGTTTAAATATTAAGAAGGTCTGGAACACTTTCCAATGGGTCATCAATTGCCAGCCTTTCCCCTGGCAATAAATCACCCATCATTTATTATTTTGTCTTCCTAATGGGCACTCATTTCTGCATAATTTCCCAATTTGAGCTGCAGCCCCTTATTTTATCCCAGTGGGGAAGTGCCCAGATATGGTGGGAAGTTCCAGATCCAAAATTCTACACAGGTGTGCCGTGTTTGGCTCCTGGAGACAACATCCAGAAGGACACAGCGGGAAATATTTATTAAAAAAGATTTGAGGTTCAAAGCTAGCCTTGGGTTAGCCTTCAGGGCAAAATTAAGGGCATGTACCTCAATTTCCTGGAATACTAAATGTGGACTTCCTTTTGGCAAAAAGGAAAAGAAAAGGCTTGAAGAATATTAAAGCCAAAAAAAATGTGAATAAACTTGTATTTTATTAGGAGAAATGATTCTACTTAAATAGTAGACAAGGGTCAATGATCACTCATTAGGTAGACAGAGTGGCAGAGGGGGTCACGTTGGGGTGAAGTCATACCAGGATTAGTTGAGGGCTGGTATGGTAATCCGGAATGAGTGGACATTGGAACAGACCTATTTACAGAAGACGAGGAACTTCCAAAGTCAAAAGCAGAACCAACCAACTCTTCACATTTATCACTATTCAAAGGCCATATCAAAATAGCATTAATGGCGCAATTTCTGGCAAGGTGGCCTGCACCACAAGAGCATAACTATTCATATCAACAGGAAGCTACAGTTCCCCACACATCAATCTATATGCCAGATAAACTAGCTGCATGCTTCTGATGAACCCTTAACCTCCGCCAAAACTTATCATGGCCCTCCCAAAATTTGACAATCCGCCCTGATTTCAACTCCCTTGAACCCTCTAAGAGATCTTCTGGGTTAAAGATGCCCTGAAATCCAGATACCTTCCATCAGAATACCAAGTTTAACAAGTCTGAGGTGTAGATTCCTACATCCATGTTAGTTTAACCCTTCCTATGGTGGGACCAGATTGTGAAAGTGGACCATTGGCTCTCAAATTTCTCCTTGCCTCCCAAAAATTGCGGTATCTGCTTAAAAGGATTTGCACCTGTTTCACATCTACCCCTGGGCTGCTATAATCTGCCCGTGTGTGCTGGTGGCACTTTATCCCTCTTCCTATATAAAGTCAGGGCTACACAAAGTATCACAAGCCCCATCAAAATCCTTAAATGGAATCCAAGCTATACTCAAATCCTTCTTTGGGTGGTTTCCTTTAATTTGACTACCCTCCTTATCCGCAGCTAGAGGGTTATTTTTTAAATCCATATCTCTCATGGCCTTAAAATAAATCCTGTATTCATCCCTGAAGACTAACCTCTGGCTTAGTACAAGCCTGATCCTACTGTTAGGATTTCCTGTTGTGTCCCTTGGTCGCCCCCAAGAATACAACAAGAATGGTGCTCACTACAGGGGATTTAAGCCCCTTGGTTACCCCTTTGAAACTATCTTCTTTGGTCTCTTGTCTCTGCTAATTCAGGACCCATTTTTTTCCTGAAGTTTCCAGCCCCCCAACCAAAAAATACATAGCTGACCCACCTATCACTCCTACTGTTTTAACTTGGCTAATGGCCCCATCTCTTTGCTTACCCTTTGGGTACCCCTGATTTGGATCAAATAACTTCAGTGGCCCTTGGGCTGGCCCGCAAGGGAGCTGTCCCTAAACTACAAGTCCAGGTCAATCCTACCAAGTATTATGAGATGATAGCTACACCTTGTATTCCGCATCAACTCCTTCCAGCAGCTGACTCTGCTACTTGCTTAAGATCATCCTTTATCCAACCCGCCTTGGTCCATCATCAGAAATTATTGGGGCTCCACATCCACAAGATCTCCTCCCTTTGTGCTGCTGTCTGCAAACATTTGGGAATCCTTCTCCCCTACCAACAGCGGATATAATCTTGGTTCTCCCTAGCATCCATCAACCAGAGAGATTAATTACCTTGCAGGCAGGACTGACCAAGTCTGTTAAGCATGTACATTATTCTGTCCCTGAGGATGGCTGTTAAGTCTCTGGGAGTTCCACCAGCTACACCAACCCTGGCAGGCTCTTCTCTCAACACTGCTGGGCTGACTTTGAACGGTTGGTTGAACGGCCCAATGTGTTATGTGTCCATGCTGCTGAGTGATTGTAGCATCCAGCCAGCATTGCCGCAAAAGGTATGCAAGGCATGCCAGATGGATTGGTTCAAGAAAAGGCTGCTGCAATCACACCGTCCAAGGATTGCTGACCCGCCTGGACAATCTAAGAGCCCCATCTGGGTAAGTATGCCCTTCTGAAGACCTGGTGAGACAAGGGCAGTAGCTGTGGGACCCTATCCATGAATTGTGTACTGCTACGTGGAGTCAGGCTCCTCCAGAAGTCATGCATTGACCTGATCCTCAAGTGACTGTTCTTGTAACTCAGGTAGCCGCTCTCCCAAAGGAGACCATGGAGTTACCAGCAACCATTGCTGAGCCCATCTGACCAGGAAAACTTAAGACAGCAGTTACTGCCCTGAGTTACCTGGCCAACCTTTTATTCATTGGTTGGTGATTTAATAGCCCTAGATAACATTGTGGATATGTTTAATAAGGATAATAATGGGTTATATAGGAGCCTTCAAAAGATACACAAGTTAATTAATCCAGTCAAGGGATGGGTTGTGCCACTTTTTCCAAAACTGGCCCTGGTCCTTTTCCAGGCAGAGCTTTTTATAGTATCAGCTAACCAGGGGACTGCATGGACACCACTGGAGATCAAACCATTGCCTTGATTTATACATGGAATAGAAATAGTACCACTTTGGCCACCTTATAAGAAAGCACAATCCAGATGTGTGATCAACAACTCCCTCCAGATAAGAGGCTTATACCTCTCCCTTTACCAATATGGTTGATAGCAGCAATGGTGGCCCTACTCCTGAGTCTTAATTTGAACTTATGTTTAAAATAGTGCTTGACCAAAGACTTCCACCGTTGCTGCCTTCCTTACCATATACAAGACTGCTGTAAGAGAGGGAGGCTAGACTAACAAAGTCTAGCTCCCATCCTGATGGGACCAACCACCAGGATGCTATCCAGTGAAAGACTGGGATAGCCGCTTGAAGGGGCCTCCCAAACGAGACCAGATGTGAAAGGGGAGGGAAATATGCATCTAAGGCTATGACCAGGGCCCCAGAAAGCAACCACAGAGAGCTATTCTGGGTGGGAGGGAACTCTGGATCTAACACAGGGATTTGGTGCACAGATGGTAGGAAGGAGGCTGAGACTGTTGCGGGGGAAGGATTTTCCAAGTCAGAAAAAGGAGTTTCAGTAATACCAGATCCTAAAGGGGGCGACAATTTCTCAAGATAAGAAGACACCCAAGGGAACAAACCATAGAATGCTAAGTTGGTGGGAACCTGGGTGAGATGTCCAATTACATTAACAAGCAGACCAGGAGCAAACTCAGGAGATTGAGAAATCATGGAAAGTTTGTTCCAAAAGACAGGGTTGGGGACCATAACAATAGGGAAATAGGCACCAATATCCTCATAGCCACCTTGTACCAAGGAGACAACATGATATCAGCGGGGTGCCTGTTTTTACTAAAACTTCCAGGCAGACGGACCAAGCGCACGGGGTAAACAACAAGGAATGAGCCAATTTAGATCTCCTCAGAACAATTCCCAAAAAAACTATAGGCAGGCGGGCCAGGGAAAAGCAGGAGGCGGGGATAGCAGCAGGAGTTGAGACAATTACCTTTATTATCAAACAAACTTCAAAAATATAAAAGATTTTGCAAAGTCAGGAGTTTATTGTCAGGATTCTCCTTCATTTGTATTCTTGCTGCTAGTATTTCATTTTACTACAATTGGCCATTTTTTAATCCTAGCTAGGATCTTCAAAATTTTTACAATTCCCCAGTTCCCCTCTTCATTTTCTTATCTTTTGGGCAAATTAACCTAAAGATTAACAGTTAGTTTCAAGCTCAAACTTACCTCCCTTTTGCAAATGGGACTCAACCCCTTACCTATTTGCTTAGTTAGTTTAAATCTAGTCCAAATTCAATTACCTTTTGCTTTTGCTCTGCTTCCCTTCCTGCTTATGCCAGCAGCCTTGGACCAAGTTTTTCTGCTCTTCTGCCTCCGCTTTTCTAGTTTTTAAGCAAACAATTAACCACTGGTGTCCTTGTTCTTCCCTTTACCTTGCCTTAACCTTTTTAAATTAAGAAATTGTAAACATGTTCTTGTGGTTGTTTTTCATGCTTTAAAACCAACTAACTATTCTTGGTTAGTTCACACACCCTTTACTTTCACCTCAAACCCCAGACTTGAATAAAAGCCTGAGTTTTACTCAGTCTCAACTTAAGTTGAGATTGTTTGACTTGCACCCCAAAAAGGTACTTGTTAGGTTTTTTGGCTTGTGTTCTTCTTTAAATTTTCAGTCTTAGTTTAAATCTTTGGTCCCATGATTCCTTTTGACTTTATTATTCACCAGTTAGCTAGTTTTCATAGTAGCACCCACAATTTAATTGTTGATAGCTTTAATCCTCCCTCTAGTGCAGACCATTTACCACCCTTGGATATTGAATTTTTAACCAAATCATCTGTCATTAAGACTGGTCTCTATTTTATCTCCTTAGGGTTAATAAATTGTCTTAGTCCTTATTTTACCTCGTATAAGCTCTTAGGAGCCTTATTTCAGTTGCTATTGCAGAAAATGCCCACCTTTTTGTATTTGACTAATATAAATATCACTGGGTTAAAATCTTTAGCTTATAATCATCTTCCCCAAACCATGAGACCTTACATTTATTCAACAATTGGAATTGGTAAGCAAGGGACCTGACGGCCCATGCTTCCATTTTATGCAGAGGGGAGGGTGATAGGACTGGGGGGTTTGAAAGGGGCTATTAGAGTGCAATCTAAAGGGGGGCCCATTAAAGGCCACTGGCCAATCTTCCCCTGGTTTGTGACCAAGAAAAATAGGGACAGCAGGCCCAGATGTAAGACTCAGTCCCCCAATTGGCTAGAAGCCTTCTGAGGACTCAGGATGTGCATTTCCCTTAATGCCTTCCTCTGACGTCTCCACTGGAAAGCTCTGGAACCCAATTATTTTGGGCTGAGAGACTTCCAGGCCGGAGGAATTGGTTACCTGGGACACCACTGATTGCGGGATTTGATACCCAATTTCCCTAGGCCGCGGGTTAAGCCTTCCAGGCTCCATGCAGCCCGCATTTTTTGTTGGTCCACTAATTGTCTTAGGACCGGGCAACACCAGGACAGCAAGCAATCTAGCTGAATTAACGTCTCCTCTGCGGTTGGAGGGGACTCCAAAAAAATGGGACTTTTGCTGGGATGGCCAAACACAAAGCATTCATCCACTGTATGGGCCAAGTCATCCAGGTTTCAGAGGCATTTTGCCTGCACACGGGCCACTTTTTTTGACAGTCTGGGAAATACATCCCAATCCAGGGCCAAAGTGGGTCACAGAACTTTACAACTGCTATGTGTAGGGCTTCAGATGAAATCAAAAAGCAACATATCCTGACCTGCCTCCACCCTACCTTCCAAGAAGTGGTAGTATCAAGACTCCCTTTCATCACTACCTGGGAAGGAATGAAGCATCTGCTGATCAAGAAGCTTGGGGGAGACCTTGGCTTATAAGTGAGAAAGGATGGCTTTATGCACATTCCATCCAACCCTAAAGAGACTCTGGCTGTCACAGTAAATTACATAATTTCAGGGATTATTTGGCCAAGTAGGAAGGCTCAAAAAGCCAGAAAACTTTTAATAAAATTACCTATTTAACAGACTTGAATCAAACATTTGATTGAAAATGGGTTACAGCTGCTCCAGTTTTCCAGTTGAATCTGATCCCCCCTGTAAGTTGACGTTGATAAATTAACGCAATTTAAGGGTCAACAGATATGAACTTATTTATCAGCATGGCCATCAGAAGTTGTCACCCAAGGGTTCTTTTCAAACTGGGCCAGATACTCACTAGCCGCTGTGGAAGGAATAGGAGCCCAGGATCCAGGCGGCATTGCTTAGTCAAATTTTGATATACATTGAATAATTCTCACTGTTTTAACTCTTAAGAGTTGAGATCTCCTAAAATTTTACTCAATAAAACCAAATATCTCTTGGTCTAACTTTTATTTCAAATGTATCCTGTAGTTGGCCTGCTGTGCTACATTCCCTACAACCTAATTATTAGCCAGATTATTACGGGAAAATGAGGCCCTGCCATTGGTACTTTGCTGTCACCTCTGCCAAATTTTGATCCAATGCCTGCCAATCCAAGAGTTGTTCCTCCTACTGTTAAAACCAAAACTCTGGTTCTATCTCAATGTCCTGAGTTTTATTCTAGAGACACCCTGATTCTCTTACAGGCTATTTATCTTAGGCTCTTTTGGTTAAGGTTAATCATTTTGCTTAACCCTAGTATCTCATTTGGAAATTTCACAAAACAGTATTTGAAGCTGCGTTGGTGGTTGATCATTAACTCCATGTGGATTTGAGCGGTAATTACCCACCACTTGGAGACAGCTTCTTACTTACCGACAAGTTCTGTCACACTGGCTGAGTTTGTCAATAGGCTCTATGTTTAAGGTCAACAACTAATTACAAGCAAATGGTTGACTGCTCACAAAGCCTATACTGCTTGCGCCCAAGATCTAAAGGTCAACAGGCTTCAGTGCCTTCACTTCAAGGCCCATAAGGCAATGCTCAGTATATGAAGAACAGCAAGCCTCTTCCTCAAGGTATGCATCTCACCCCTTGGGCTCTGCGGTATGTGAAAGTTGAGCTGCTGTTTCTGGCACAAATTCCTGCACTCCTCAGATTTTAGCTACAAATGCGCAGAATTAGCCTAAGCAACAGGGCTGCCAAAACTGTGGTAAGATAAGACATCATTCCTGTATCTTTAAAAATCTGTGTTGAAGGAGCTGATCCCAGAGACCATGCAGGAAAAGAGAGGTGAACATAGAGACACGGCGCTATCAGTTGACAACTCTTTGCAGGCATCCCCTTCACCTCCTTCCACCTCTATTGATGATACATACAATTCTCAATCCCCTCCAATCATTATTCTTTTCCATAACATTTAAGATGACTCTGATATGAATGAATCTAATGCTGAAGATTCTGATTCCTATGGATAATCTTTTATAGACTCACTCAAAGCCACTCATGTCCCTTATAAACTATGTTCTGGGAAGACTATCAACAATACTAAGCCCTTTGATAAAGTCAAGAAAATTGTACCAAGGCCCTACCTCACACAAGCCAAAAGGTCCCCTGTCTTGGTAGAAACCTCTGAAGAAGCCGCTGGGGCGGTTGATACCATCTTTTGGAATGCCTTCATATTGATTCACATCCAAAATCTTTATAAGGAGTTCCCCAGCCTTAAATTGGTGCTAGAAAAATAGGACAAGGAATTAGCTGAGGGGCAAGATGACCTGGTGGTCCTTCCCCCTTTTAGATGTACTACTAATTGGGTAGAAATATCCATCCAGAAGGTTAAGATCAAAGCTGTTCTTGACACATGATCCCCTGTCAATGTTGTGTCCTCCAAGTTAGTAAAGAAACTCAATATAGCTCTGGACCTCAACTATCATCAGACTTATGGTACATCTGTCCTGTCTATGACTCAAACCTTTGACGCTTACTTGGCTCTCTGTTGCACTTTTTGCATTACAGCGCAACAATTATTAGAGATTATAGGGCATAGGACATTTTCCAGAATATAGTCATATATGAGGATATGAGTAGTACTGTATCAGAAGAGCCAGGATCAAATGGAAACATGACTATTGTCCAGGAATGGTTCTGATCACACAGAAGCACTTAAAGATTAGGACAAAGATCAACCAGATTAAAGATAAATCAAAGATGAGTCAAAGATTAAAGATTAAAGATTAAGGTTAAAGATTATTTTTATTGTAATTGATTAATTCTTCTTATACCTTCTGCAAGGTTAATCTCTAGGATGCTAGCAATGTCTTCTAGGACATTCTAACATGCCCCTGATTTGGGTAATTATTAGTCTAGGTTTAGCTCTTATTGCATGTCAACCAATTGAATATCTCCATCTTCACCCAGCACAGGTGATCCTTGCTGACATGGAATAATTTAGTTACTTCAGGATCACTTCCTGTTTTCTTAGCATACTGCAGCTTGGTGCTTATTAATGTGATAATTAAGGGAATATGAGATTATGGGGAATCAAACCCAGAGCCTTGGCGCTTGATTTAAAGGTAAGGCGGCGCCAGGGTGCCTGCAATAATTTTCTGTTGGAGCGGCGGCACTTGACGTAAAGTATTTTGGCGCCTTGGCGCTTAATCCAATTGCTAGGCGGCGCTTTGAGTATTTATTAAGTGCCGCAGTGGCAAATCATGCGTCATTAATTGCTGCAGCGGCGCTTGTCATTGGCTATTATTAGGCTTAGGTCAGCAGACTACTGCTAATCCAATTTTCTATGTAGCTTATACTATCAATTTATGTTATTTGGTAGCTGCAATTCATATCTGTGAGCTCCGTCATAATTAGTGTCATTGTATTTTGTACTACTAATTTATGGATTTGGTTGTAGCAATCCCAATCTGTGAGCTCGTCATTGTTGGCATCATTGCTTGGTCAAAATTCCCAACACCCTCCATATGCACTTTGTTAAACTACTCCTCACTGCCCCTGGTTTAGTCTCGTAAAATGGTAGTTATGACTTACTGGTTGGTCCTCAGTTACTCCAATAGTACAATGAGATTGTTAAACTAAAAGATGGTTATCTTTCCATCCTTGGGTATGAAGTCCCTCTTATCTTTGAAGAACCCATCAAGATGCCTGGTAAAAACCTCAAAATGTGTGCCCTAGATGTCTCACTGAAATCTTCAGGTTAAAATACTACACTAATCTCCCAATATGAAGTGCCCCCTTCAAAATGCCCTGCCTCCAAAGGATTTTCTATCTTGGTTACCTCAGAAGTGAAAATCCCTGCTAGATCTCAAGTCATAATTGATCCCCAGACCTCCTAGAATTGCCTTAGTGTATTTTTCTAGAACTGCATTCCTCTTTCTCCTTGAGACGCAATAAATCTTATCTATACTCAAGAATCCTAGACTCTTTGCATAATGACGTTTTGCAGCTGCTTGTAGCCAGCCTAACACCAGTGCCTATCTGTGTCTCTAGAGGTCATGTGGTTGGCTATGGCTGACTTTTAAATGTGCCTGACGTCCTCTTGTTATACTATTTTAGCACCTTCTGTGATTTCAACTTACCAGAGGGAGAACCTCAAGTGCTGTACTTGTTCAGTGCTGAGGATTTTTCACAGTTGTCTCCTGTGCAACAGAAAGATGTTATCAATCTGCTTGGCCAGTTTGCTGACATCTTTGCCAAGGACAGTATTGATTATGGTCTTTCTAATAGGTTTCATACACCAGATTGACACTGGTGATGCTCCTACCTTCCAAGCAAAGCCCTATAGACAAAGTCAAGTAGAGGATGTGCAAATTTCCAAAGAACTCAAAAAATTTCTGGATGCTGGGCTACTTTCAACTTCTCAAAGCCCTTGGGCCTCTCCCTTACTTATCCTAAAAAAGAAGAATGGAGGCCACCACATATTAATGGATTACCACTAACTGAATTTCTTGACTAAAATGGATACATACCCCTTGCTGCGCATAGACAATGCTCTCTGTTGCCTTGGAGGTTCTAAGTCCTTCTTGTCCTTGGGTCTAGCATCTGATTATTGGCAAGTCAATCTTTCATATGAGGATATACAATAGGCCGCCATCATCACTTATGAAAGATTTTTTGAACCTATGTGCATGTCTCAAGGACTCTGCAACGCCCCTGATACTTTTAAAGGACTATGTACTCCGTTTTGAAGGATCTGAAGCTTTCATGTGTGCTGTTTTATATTGACATCATCAATGTTTTTAGAGCCATGTTCACTGATCACTTTATTCATTTTAAAGGGGCTTTCATCAAAATCAGGGAGGCTGGGATTAAGCTGAAACTATACAAATGTTCCTTATTTAAAGAAAAACTGCAGTTCTTATATCATGAAGTGGCTCAGACTGTGATACTTTCCATGACTAAAAAAATAAGTCAATCAAAAAATGCTTCCTCTTACCACTGTGAGGGAATTTCAAGTCTTCTTAGGCACAATGAACTACTACATAAAATTCATCCCTGAATTTATAAATATCAGTAAACCCCTTGTCCAGCTACTACAAAATATCCCCTTCAAGTGGAACACCAGCCAACAACAAGCATTTGAAACTCTCAAGCAAAAGTTGAAGGAGGTGCTCATCCTTATATATCCTGATTACAGCAAAGAGTTCATATTCTACACTGATGCTAGCAACCTTGCTGTATAGAATATTATGACAGTCCGTATGTTGGTTCAGTTTTGTGGGCAAGGTTATGTTGGCTAAGAGGAAGGCTAGTGGCTTTTGACAGGTAGAGACTTAGTAGGTAACATGGGCTACTAGAGGAAGAGAATGAACCAGCCTTGCAGGTAACATTGGCTTCTAGGGTGCTGGTTAGGTGTCTCTACCCAGTAGGTAACATTGGATACTAGGGGTGGGAATGGAGCAGCCTAGCAGGTAACATTGGCTGCTAGGGTGCTGGTTAGGTGTCTGAATCTAGTAGGTAACATTGGCTACTAGGGGAGGATAAGGTATACACCCAGTAGGTAACAAAGGACTGCTAGGGAAGGAAGGAGATGAGGTAGCTCCACAATTCCTTGTGAACTTATAGGAGTTCTGTGAGTAAGCACCTTACCTAATGATATGGTAGGGTGTCCTTGCCTGTGTTTTCCTGGAGGCTTTGGCGAGGTCCTGAAGCTACCATTAGGGGCATGGATATACTCAGAGGCGTTATCAGGGTAGCTGCTTGGGGAAGCAGCTGAAGAACTTGATGATGATCAGGTCTCTGGGAAGTAAATTTGGTTACTTTGCGCCTGGAAGCTCAGAATTAACCACCTGAGTGAGTAAAGACAACTGTACAGACATGAGGATTTTCTGTGTTTGAATGGCCTAACTGGAGGTCACTTGCAGGGGCCCAGTCAAACACTAGTATCCTTGTAGATTTATTGCTTGAGTCTGACGTATTGGTAACAGGAACTAAAAATGGAACTGAGGTGGTTCATAGTGCAGATAGAACCTAAGTGGTTCATAGTGTGGAATAGCTGAAGGACTGAAAGTTGGCTGAAAAGGGCTAGAAGAGGTGGATGAAGAAGAAGTAATGATGTAATTGGACTGTTAGAAATAAGATGAATATTAGGAAAGAAGCAGATAAAAGAATTAAATAATCTGTCAAAAGATATGATAAAAAGATTAAGATTAATAACATAAGTAATAAGAAGAAAGCAGGAAATAATTTACAAAAAATACACTGTGAATTTATAAGGAATTATTGAGTAAGAAGGAGCCAAAGAGGCCAGGAACAGGACAGATAAACTCTAAAGGCAAAGGCTGGAGTTTTTCTGAAACAATTAAGAGAAGCAAGCAACAGGCAGTTTCATATGGCTGAAATGTGGAAGAAAATGCAGAGAAGCATGAAGAAACGTAGAAGAAATTAAGGTTCAAAACTACCTTAACTAAAACATAGCTGGAAGCGCAAAAGCTTGACCTAAGTAACCTGACGGGAATCACAGCAAATCCGTTTGAAATTCAGAGCAAGTGTTTACCCGGGGCAAGACAATGCCATGTTTGAACCAGGGTCAAGAGTGAGTCATTTAGGCAAACGTTTTGGCAGAAAAGCTCAATCCATGTGTTTAATTGGCTGTAGCTCAAAGCTTGTTTGATCAAGGTTTTAAGGGCTTTAACTGAAGATTTTAAGCCTAAAAAATGAGGTAATGAACCAGTAAAAGCTGGTTTTTAATTGGCTGAAGTAAGTGAAAAGGTTTAATATATTATAGAGCAGAAGAAGCTGGATAGTTTAAGCCTAGAAAAACAGAGATATGAGAAGAAACAGGGACTAAAATAAGGAGCTATAAAAGGGGGTTCAGTCTAGGGCTTTTCTGGGATGGGACAGAGTGGATTATCAAGGCCACTAAGGACTGGTTGAGACTGATCTAGACTGTACTAGATTGGATAAGTGGAACACCAAGGCCACTAAGACTACAAGGTGTTGGAGACCAAAATAAAGGTGCAGAAGATCAAGATAAAGGTGCTGGAGCCTAGGATAAAGAGCAGGAGTCCAAGACTAAGGTGCTGGAGCCCAAGACCAAGTACAAGGATTCCAAGATATTGTTAAAGGACTCCAAGTATTGGCACATATCAATTGTTTCCTAGACCCCTGGGCCATATACCAGAAGGTTTCTAAAGGAATCTTCCTTCTGAAGCAAATAAAAGCCCATTTCAACCCTGATACATATTTCTGAGAAATACATTTTCCCCTACTAGAGAATGACAACCCCTTCCAGCCAGTTCCTGGCTATGACCCAGGACACATAATGTGGACTGGTGAACAGGAAACCCACAGATATCCTGGCACAACTTGATGATAAGGGTAGATAACCCAGTAGCCTACAATTCTGGAGTTCTCAACAAGCATGAGAAGAACTATAGTGTGACTGAAAAGGACTGTCTAGCTGTGCTTCACACTGTTAAGCAGTTTTATCACTATGTCTATGGCACACATTTCAAAGTTTTTAATGACTATGACTCTCTAAAATGGTTACAGCAATTAAAAGAACCAGATGTACACCTAGCTAGATGGGATAACCAGTTACAAGACTATGATTTTACTGTGGTACAACTGACCTGGCATACAGCATTAAAACACTGATGGAATCTCTCAAATGCCTATCCTGGCTCTCCATCCTGCTGAAGATGTCCAATTATATGAGCTTATTGGCCACCCCTCAGCATGAGAGGCCAAAACTGAAGATACTCACTTGGATCTAGGAAATTTATCTCAAGATACCCTCATATGTGATCAACAATTGTTCAAGAAGTTGCAACAACAGTGCCTTTTTTATGTCTGCGCCAGCCTGTAATTATCTCTTATCCTTCAGGCTCTTTGTGAAACAGGGCATGAAGGAGTAGTAAGACCAACTACTTCCTTAGAAACAATATTATTGGGAAAACCTCTGATTATTAATTCCAGATGTTATAGCTAGTTGTCATGACTGTAAGCTACAGCAACCTTGTGCTTCCTCCCATGAGTTTACATTGATTTCTCCACAGCACACCTTTCATATTTTAAGTATAGATACAGTAGTTCCTATGGCGCCCCTTCTTCTAGGAGGTCACCAAGATGTGTCTTGGGTTAAAGCCAGGGACTATCTGGGTTGGGGTGACATCCTCAAGGATACTTATTCTATAGAAAGATCAAAAGAAAATCATCTTAAAACTACAAAAGAGACTCACAATACCCCCTAATTATCACTGGCAATTGATGACAACCTCCAGAATTAACTCATACAGCATGGAATATCCTCCATGTTAACAATTTCAGAAATATTTTTTGCTTATCTTTTATAATTTTAATTAAAAGCTCAAAATAAACATAAAACATTGCTTTTATTATCAGTGTCTATTTAATCCAGAAAAAAATTCTTTAATATTGAAAGTAAGAGAAATATTTTTGAGGATTGTCAACATGGAGGATGTTACATGCTGGATGAGTTAATTTTGGAGGTTGCCCAATTGATAACTAGAGGAAAATGTGGTTCATAGCAATGAATGGGTCACCAAAGTAGCACCATCATCTAGGGATTATTTTGCATGATAATCTTCAGTACAACAATATCCTGGATCTCAAGGTTATTTGTAACACTTTACTCATTCTTCAACCAGGAGTTTACTATTAGTGAACAGACTAAAGTTCTGCCTCTTATGATCCTTTTGATCAGCTTTAAAATCATTATCACTAGGTGATTTCTCTGTCACAAAAAGAGATAATAGGGGTCAAGATAGTCTTTATTAACAGAAGGAAAGTATTTTAGAAAGCTTCTGACTTGCCACTATTTTGGAGTCATTTTGACCAGATACTCCTTCAGAAAGAACTTCTTAACGCTTTTGAAGCTCTCTAGTTACTCCAAATCAACCAGAAATGTAACCATCAAGATTCAGATCAACCACTCAACAACTATCCCGCTTGAAATCAAAAGATTTCCAAAAGACTCCTTCAACTTTCCATTCAGACTATTACTTATGATCCTTTTTCCAAACATTAAGCCTTCATAATGGCTTTCTTCAAAAGCTTAAACTATTGGCGCTCATCTTTTCCTATAATAAAATAAGTTTACACACTTGCTATCTTAAAATCTTAAAGTATTGATTCACTTTTATCTTGCCTATACTTTAAGCTTTTGCTTCTAAACAATCATATTAATCAGTAAACATTCCCTCAATGCAACCACTGATTGCAGATTGCAAGACTAGACTATTTGTGAAGGCCCACTGTGATCAAAATAGGAAATCAATTTCCATTGCTCAAACCACTCAAATTTTTAACCAGATTCCTGTTATAGCACCATCTTCCCTGTGTTCCACCTCAACCAATTTAAATATTAGATTACTATTTAAACTGGTTCTATTTATCTTCTTCAATGTTTGCCCAGATCTTTACTCTCATAGTAAAATCTAGGGAAAATGTCCCACAAAAACGGCTTTGTATTCTGCTCACATAGCAAAATACCTTTATCTACCATAGGGACCTACTAGGGACACATCTTACCTGAAATCTTCTTAAAATTCCTCCTAGATTTTTCTAGTGTAACAAAACCAGGGCAAAACATCCCACCTTCCACTACCTCAGCAAATCAATTTGGAGAAGTTTTGGAGCCCCTTCTCCAACATCCCCCCAAATTGTTCTAAAACCCTTCCCATAGCATATCATCTTGCATCAATATCAAACAACTTATCAAGCTCTTGAAGATGTCTTTCATCATGGCTTTCCTTTGTATGTCAATGTTTTCTTGGGTGGAGCCAAGAGACGCAACAGTAAATCCTAACGGTAGGATTGGGCTCCTAATTAAGGCCCTTGGAACAATTATTATCATAAATCTTCTCCTGACACAACTCAGGAGATGGCGCCAAAGTAAAATAAAAATCACAAAGAGAAAATGTGAACAGAACTTATTTCTATTGGATAAATCTAATTGATTCTTATATGGCAAATTTTTACTACAAAACGGTAGAAGGGCAGGTAGATATATGGCCACTCTCATAAGTGGGTCAAGGATCACTCATGCCACCAGCTGGAAGGTAAATAAGGCCTTGACATGGTTTGGGTTGAGACCCATTTCAAAGTTCCAAATGGGAATTGAAGGATTTATCACACAAGATGTGGCTCTGCTAAAGGCAAAATCAAAATAGAAGGGATATTGTTATTGAAATATTGCTCTCCATCAGTAAGCACCTCAAACTCAGGCAATAAGTCTCTACAAGTGAATCAATCTAGAATTAACCCCAATCAGTGACCTGCACTTTAGGTCATCATAAGCAAGCATTTCTCCTGCATTACAACTGTTTTTAATCACTCAAGTGGTTAGCTTGATCTTTCAGGTGCAAATTAGTCAACTTCACTTCCCAGAACCCTCTAATTGTTAAGTTCTACAGCTGTTTCTCTAGATAGCTACCTTAATTATGGTTCTGAGCTATCTCTGCTTTCTCAGCAGCAGTAAAATCTCCTTAAAGCTACCCTGAAGTCATAGAAAGAGGCACTTTACCCCATCCTAGATAAATTTTACCCAGCTGTACTCTCACCCAGTTGGTATCAGGATTTCTTTGCTACCTCAGCACATCCATCCCAGTGTACACAACTTCTATATCCTTCCAAAGTGCTGACAGGGGACCACCTTACTAACTCCCTAAAGCAAAAATTAAAAACCAAACTGCTCAGTTGAGAAAAACCCCAGCCACTTCAGCTGGATAAACAACCAAACCCAAAAACTTTTACCTCTCTCAGAAAACCATTCTTAACTTTGCCAATACCAGCCCACACCTTCAAAATAAATCAAAATGTGGATCATCACAGAGCCTATAAGATAGGCAACAGGATGAGGGATACTTTCTAAGTTGATAATTGTGGGGTTAATAGGCAGGTTATGAGATATAAATTGCCAGATAGTGTCAGGGATCCAACCTGTGGGGGGTTCCTGAGGACTCACGGGCAGACCGCCCGTGGGCCAGAAGGGAGGGCCCACCACAAGATTGGGGCTAACTTTAAAATTTAAGATAACAATTTTCCAAGGACTGCACAAGGTCCTCTAATAGGCACCATGTAATCAACCAATCCAGCAAGGGTGATATACATCACCCCAAATACCTGGGTGGAAGTGGATTCATTAGTGGCAATGGATTCTTGCGGGTGGTTGGTCTGCAGGGTGAGGGGTGGTGTCATTGGAACCAAATATGCGGGCCGGAAATTATACTTGTCTCGGAATAGCAGAGGGGGCCAGACAATTTTGGTGCCTTCTCTGTAAGAACTTCTGTCTCTCTAGTTCTAGCTTCAGGGTTGTGGATTAGGATCTCCTCTAGAGTAAACTCCAAATACACCATGTTTGGTGGGTACTCAGTAAAATGTACTGGGCCAAAGTGAGCTCCTGGTGGATGGTAAAGTTCGGGCAGCTGGTCCGTGGTTTCTTGGGGTAGGTGAGCACAGGATGCAGAGCCGCAAGGAGTAGACTGGAAATGAAGTAAAACTAATAACAAGTATGGTATGATCTGGTTGAACCAAAGGTTCATGTCACTTTATTGCAAGAATGGCAAAGAGCTCTTCCTGGCGGCCCAGGGTATATGTATGCCCATCTGTCATGGTGAAACTTTCACAAATTCTGTCAACCCAGGTTTTCCCAATTACCAGGTCTTCCCAGTCTTTGGTGGCATCAATTGCGGGGGTTATTTTATTAGCTGGTCTGAACTGAGAATGCTCAAATTCCCTAGTGAGGTTGTGGGATTGGTTCTCTCTGGGTGGCCCGCATTCTATGGGAAAATTCTCTGTTTCCCCTTCTGTGTGGGCCCAAGTTATTTTGGAATCTGTGGGGGGACCCACCCGTTGATTGGCTGTTTTATCAGGAACCTTTAGTGTGGAGAGTATTGGCGTAGGTACATTTAGTTCATCAAGCTTTAAAAGATTTTCCAAAGTCAAATCCTGTTCTGGTTTGAGCCCAAAAACTGCAGGCGGCCGGGCTGGCAGCCCACAAGATGCCAGGGTTCAAGTTTTGTAGTTGAGGCTTTTCAATAAGCATAGTTGATATGAGTTTGTCACTTGTGACAGATAGTAAAAAGCTGTCTCCAAGTGGTGGGAAATCACCATCTAAATCCACATGGAGTTAATTATTAACCACTAACGCAGCTTCAGATACTGTTTTGTGAAATTTCCAAACAAGATACTAGGGTTAAGCAAAATGATTAACCCTAATTAAAAGAGCCCAAGATAAATGGCCTGCAAAAAATCAGAGTGTCTTCAGCATAAAATTCAGGACATTGAGATAGAACCATAGTTTTAGTTTCAACAGTAGGAGGAAATAATCTGAGATTGGCAGGCATTGGATTAAAATTTTGCGGCGCCAACAACAAAGTTCCCAATGCCCGGCCCCATCTTCCTGAAATGATTCTGTTCAGAATCAGATTGTACAGGATATACCGCAATAACCTGAGAACAGGATGAATTTTAAAATTTAAAATTAGAACTTGGGATAATTGATTTTTATTGAGTAAATTTAGGAGGACTCAACTCTTAGAGTTGAAACAGGGAAAATTATTCAATATATATCAGAAAAATTGACTAAGCAATACCACCTGAGTCTTGATCTCCTATTTCTTTGGCATCTTCAAGCAAGTATCTAGCCCAAGTTGCAAAGAACCCTTGTGTGACCAGTTTCTGACAACCATTCCAATTAATGAGCTTATATTGGGTGACCCTCATATTACGTTGATTTATCAACGTCAGTTTACAAGGGGGAGCTGGTTTCAGCTGGCATACTGGAGCAGCCGTGACCCATTTTTGATTGACTGTTTGGTTTAAATCTGTTAACTTGGTCAATTTTGATACAGGTTTCCCGGCCTTCTGTGCCTTCTTACTTGGACGGACAATACCCAGCATTATGGAACCTACTGTGACATTACCCTCCGCTTTAGCCCTGGGCACAATACCACCATCTGGGAGATGGGATAAAGAGAAATTCTTATGAGCAGGTGGGAGTTTCATTGCGGCAAGGGTAAGTTCAGGGCGTCCAATAGCAGTGGGATTGCGCTTGTAGAACTTGTGGATCAGATCAGAGGAATTTGAACAATTGTAGTGGGGAACCCAGGAGTTTTCAGAATCAGGATAACCTTTCCAAGATACCAAATATTCCAAACAGCGACAATTCTTTTGGGAAGCTAGAATACAATTTAACTCATACTCAGGTTCTCCTTCCACAAGAATGGGTTGGGAAGAGGGGACCTCTGTTCCTTTGAAGGGAGTAAGGAGACATTCATGGAAGGTGTGGAAAATCTTGAAAGCAGGAGGTAAATCCAGCCAATAGGCAGAGGGACCAATCTGACGTTCCACCTTGAAGGGACCAACTTGCTTGGGACCCAATTTACGGCATGTAACTTTAAATTCATATTGCGGGCATCCACCATGGCTAGATCACCTGGCCTGTAGGTTGGAACTTCCTGGCGCTTGCAATCTGTGTATTCCTTGTAAGTTGTCACGGCAGGGGGGAGAGTAACATGGAGCTCCTGACAAGCCTGCTTCAATGCAGCAGCCTGATCAGTTGCAGCTTCCACATTGCTAACCAAACAAGGACCAATGTTGGACAAGGGATTGTAGCCCACATTGGCATAGAATGAAGAGACTTGAGTTGATGGGTGTGGGGCATTATTATATGTGAACTCTGCCATGGGTAAATTAGCACAACAGTCATATTGTTGTGCATTGGTGTAGCAAAGTAGGTAGACCTCCACACTTTGGTTTAATCTCTCCATTTGTCTATCAGATTGGGGGTGGAAAGCTGTGGAACAGCACAGTTTGATACCAATAATTCCAGTAAAAGCTTCCCAGAACTGAGCAATAAATTGGGGGCCTCAGTCACTCATAATCTCCATTGGGATGCCATTTAGGGAGAAGATCCTATTCACAAAAAACCTAGCTGTTTCCACTGAAGTAATTGTGGTTGAGCAAGTTAAAAAGTGTGCTATTTTTGTGAAAAAATCTACCACCACCATGACTTCATTAAACCCATTAGAATCCAGAAGTTCACCAATGAAATCCACCAACACTGACGTCCAGGGTCCTGCAGCAGGCTGAAGTGGGCCCGGCAATCCATTAGTCTTGTTCTGGCTTGCCTTGGATCAAACACATACCAGGAAGTCTCAAACAAAAGCATCTACCTGCACCGTCAAACCTTTCCAAGAAAACTGCTGCCAAATTAGTTTGCCACTTTATTTTTTCCTGGTTGGCCTGCCTTAGGACAGGTGTGATAGGCCTCCATGATTTCATCCCAAATGGTTCCCTCTGGAACCCACAAGCAACCTTGATGATATAGAATTGGTCCTATCTTATGATAACCCTGCAGCTGGCCTACTGGATGTGCACATGCTAGTTCCAGTAACCTATCATAATCCTTGGACAGAGGCTGTAAGAACTTAACCTTGGAATATAAGTCTAAGTCTGTGTCCTTGGTCAAAGACATGGTGGCAAGAGTAGCAGGAGGAGTTAATACAAAGGGGACCACAGCCTCATTCAGAATCAAAGTATGCATGTTAAACTCAACGTCCATACTAGCATCTAATAGATAGGAAGGGTTCCTGCTCAATGCATCTGTTAAGTGATTATCAATTTTCTTAATGAACTTGTAGCAGAACTTGTATCTTGTCAGATCCCCATGTCATCTAGATTGGCGACCCAACAAAACCCTGGGTTGGCAATAGTACAGGAGAGCTTTATGGTTGGTTCCCACTGTAAAAGGATGACACGTCAAAATAAGGTGGTGATGCCAATGCTTCAACATTCCACAATTACCAACAATTCCTTGTCTTAAATCATGTAATTGTGTTCCTGAGCCTCCATCTTCCGGGAGAATTACCCCACCAGTCTTTCAATACCATTATCAGCTGTTTGGAGCAACACACTGGCCACAGAATATTTGGAGGCCTCTGTAGAGACCACAAAAGAAAGCTCTGGGTCCACATATTACAAAACCAGAGAAGACAAAAAAAAGAGCCTTGACTTCTGTGAACGCTTCTGCTCACTCAGGCGTCCAGACTAAAGTTGTTTTCCTGCTAGCTGAATACAGGGGTGCCACTACTTCAGATAATTGAGGTGTAAACTTTTTAAGGAAGTACATGTAACCAGGAAACTACAAAGTTGGGATACTGTCACAGAAGTGGCATAGTTCAAACCGCTGCTTCCTTGTCAGGGACAATAGTATGACCATCCTAAAAGATGATATTACCCAAAAAGGTAACCTTACGTTTAAAGAATTCACACTTACTCCTTTTGATGATTAAATCAGCCTGAAGGATGCACTCTACAACTTCTGACAGATGAGCCTTATGTGACTCCTCATCCAGGGAAAACACCAATATGTTGTACATGTACGCAATGATACATACACCTAGGAGATCTCCCAAAACTGAGTCAATCAACCGCTGAAAGCAAGGCAGAGCATTATTCAATCCAAAAGGCATAACACAGAACTAAAAGATACCCTTCTTTGTTCTGAACGCCGTCAACCACTCCATTCCCTCCACAATCCTAATCTGATTAAATACATTCAAGAGATCAAGTTTTAGAATACTTTTGCCTTCTCAACACACCAATAAATTTGTGTTTCAAGAGGCAAAGGGTAGAGGTCAGAGATTGTGATGTTGTTCAAATTTTCATAGGCAACACAAGGTCTAAGAGACCCATTGGATTTTTGGAAAAACAACAACGGAGAGCAAATTTACAAAGCCTTCTTAAAGATGTATCCTTTTGCCATCATGTCATGATTCCACTCCTCCAAGCATGCATCCTCCTTTAAAGTCAAAGGGTAAATTGGAGATGCAATACAAATTAGATCAACAGTAACTTTAAATTCAAAGTTAAACTGAGTTTGCTTGGGGAGAAC